>QLPI01006170.1:0-24598 GCA_003314275.1 Chroogomphus rutilus | reverse complement strand
AGCCAAGTCCTTACGACTCCGAACACACGACTCGGACTGACTTACGTCAGCTCGGACCTGACGCAAACTCGGACTCTAACAAGAAGCAATATGGTTGAAACATTTTATCAGCAAAGTTTTTCAACCAATTAAATTGCCAATCAAGTTATATTCTGACAATCAATCCGCTATTACTATAACCTATGGTAATCAGCAGCATGCAAGAACAAAACACTTCGATATATGATTATATTCCATCTGAGACACCATTGAGGAGAAGAAGATCAGTATCAAATACCTCTCCACCGATCAAATGGTCGCAGACATCCTCACAAAAGGTCTACCAGGACCTAGAGTAAAGATTCTCACCGAAAAACTCGGCATATATTGAGCTTAAGGGGGCATGTTGGGTGTATAATTCACTCCACCCCTGAGAGCATAATCTATAATATATTCGCATTTTCAGTTGATATTGGTATCATTCTGTGCACTTTTAAATTCTGATATTTTTCTTCATTTATTTGTATTTTTACCCTCAAAATTGAGGGAGATATTGTAATCTTATGTGTATGATACTTATAGGTGCTTGCCCATGTACGATGTACGTGGCTGGCTCCCTGGGAGGGACCGGTAGCCTGGCTCAAACCTTCGATAGGGTCAGGAGCCGGTTCTACTATATATGCGAGTGAAACAGCACTCGCATATGCTTCCCTCCTCAGTGGTTGACTACACTGAGGAGGTGAGTTGTATAGTATAATTTATGTAGTACTAAGGCTGATTTTCTTTCTTTTTACTCTGTAAGATAATAAATTAGGTATATTCTTTGAATATATTCTCAGTGGTTGACTACACGGAGGAGATAATAAATTAGATTGTCCAATAACTTCTCTGAACTACTATACAAAGTTGCCATAATCTCTACACCTATCTCTCTGAGGTGCGATATATCAGGTCATTGTCTATAATGTGCCTCATATAGCATCTTATCTTTGAGGATTCATGTAGGGGTGTGATCTTTCAGGTATGCAGCTGTAAGTATGCATTCCTCCCAAAGTTTTGGTGGAAATTTATTTTTCTGACATCATTGCCAGTGCACGATTGAAGAGTGTTCTGTGCAATTGTTCTACCTTGCCATTCTGAGCAGAGGTATATAGTGTGGTTACTTGATGATTGACCCCCTGGTCTCGTAGATAAGTCTCAAATTCATTAGATGAGTATTCTCCCCCATTGTCTGTGCGAAGTATATTGATTTGTTGACTTGTTTCCTGTTCAACCAATGCCTTCCATTCTTTGAAATGACGTGGAGCCTCATCCTTCCATTTGAGTATGTAAACCCATGCCTTCTGAGAGTAATCATCTATAAAATTTAATGTATACAGTGCACCATCAGGAGTCCATACATCTTCAGGGCCAGCAATGTCTGAAAAAATATTTTCAAGTAGCCTCATAGCTCTCCCACCCTCCCGCATTTTTGGACCTGGTGTCTTCCCCTGTTTAGCAACAACACAATGTTTACAAATTTGCAGGAGGTAATGGAGGCTGGTTGGCATACCTTTTACTATCCTTTTTCAGCCATATGGATGATTGAAGAGTAGTTTATATGGCCCAGTGGCCTGTGCCAAGTATCAAGTCCAGGGGTAGCTTGGGCAACATTGATGTGTTCAACAGAGACATGGTCTGTAAGGGCATACAACCCTTTGCCATGCTGCAGTCCTTTTGCTATGATTTTGGATCCACGTTTCACAATACATTCTGTTGCAGTAAAACATGCCTGAAGACCATCATCACCCAGTTATCTAACAGAGATAAGGCATAGCATGACATCAGGAATGAATAGAGCATTTCATAATGTAAGTTTCCACCCTTTTCTGCACTTGATATTGATGTCTCCCATAGCCATAGCAGATACTGAGGTGCCATTTATCCCTCGTATTTTGCATGCCGGGATTTGTTGGAGGTTTGAAAAATCTGTATGGTGTGGGGAGCAATGACTAGTGGCACCTGAGTCAAAGAAATAAGGTGTGGTAAATGTAGGGGCAGCGATGTCAGTGGGTGAATTGACTTGTTTGTTCCAGTCAATGGAGCAAACAGCTGTATCACAAAGTACAGCACAGGATTCAGAGCTACTGTCATCGGAAACAGCAGTGATAGTTGCATGAGCTTGTTCTGTTTTCTGTTTCCAGTTTTTTTTTTTCTTTTACTGCCTTCCACCAATCAGGAGCCTTGTCTGCACTCCCTCCCCTATCTTCCCAGCATTTTTCAGCTGTGTGACCAGACCAATGACAGTTTGTGCATTTGGTAGATGCTCCTGGCTTGGGTGACTTCCTGTATTTTGCAGCAAGGAGTTTCTCACTTTCTTTGATAGAGTCATGGTTTCTGGCTTCTTGGGCCTCAATCTCAAGTCATCGAGTAATTTTGTCAGAGGTGAGTTTCATTGAAGATGAGGTTATATTTCCTATCATCATCTTGCACAACTAGTCAAATTCTCCATCGGCCATTGCATGTAGGTATAATGTAAGTGACATTTCTTCTTTTGTAGGGGGTGTTTTGTCAGATATGAGTTCAATCAAGTCTTTTAGATCTGCAATGGTAGTGTTCACGGCGTCTGCTGTAGTGAATCGAGTGCACATCTCTGTCTGGAGTGCATTGAATTTGGATATGACACCACTCTGGTATGTCTTTCCTTTTAGACATTCCCAGGCTTCTTTTGCAGTGGTAAGATTTTCAATCTCTTGTGATAGGGAATTGTCCACCACTTGACATAGGGCACCAACAATGCAGTCATTAATGTGAGTCCATTCGTTAATTTTGGATGTGTCTGTTGGGATCACACTGTCAGGGCCTTCAATATATATCCAGAGGCCATCACCATGAAGGATGGATTTGCATTTTCTAGACCATAGGGTCCACCCATCTGCAGCAAGGAGTCCAACATTCTTTGTGGTTAACTTGATTTCAGTCAAGGTAAAAATGGTTTGTTTTTGTCAAGTGTCGGATACTGACGGACTTTGGTACTGCCGAGGGGCGTTGTCGAAAGGTCGGGTGGACTATGGCCAAGTCCTGCAGGCCAAGAGTAGTGGCATTGGCTTCAACGTACTCGTGCGTTGCGCCCTACTTGCCATGCATGCCACTGTATTTGCAACAGACAGATACTCGGGGGGATGCTGAGGATGCCGGCCCGAGTCGAGGACTTTAACAGAGGAGAAGAAGGTAGAAGGGCCTAAGCCTAGTAGATACCCAGGATAGAGAAGTATGTACATCCATGTCCTACTTATATAGGTTAAGAAGCGACATGTGGAATAAGGAATGTGGGACAACAAGGTATGCAGAGCATGTGGCTATTGTCCACAACGAATAAAATTAGAATAAGGAATGTGACGTGGGGATAAAACAATAAACGATGGGATAATAGAATGTGTCCAAGGATATGACAATAGGAGGTGCCAGACTATAAGACAAGGCTGGTAACCAAGGATAGTACAAGGACAGGGAGTCCCGAGGTGAAACGGACCGAGGAGTGCGGATGGCAGATGTGCCGAGCCGGGACCGGCGTACCAAGTGTTATGCAGGTGATGCGGGCACTTGGTCGTGGATATAGGATGATTGCTCAGTCGGCACTGCCGAATGGTTGTGTCTCGGTACGGTACTTGACAGTTTTACACTGTAGGTGATTTAATGAACCTCCTTTTTTTTAAAAGCATGGATGGGAAGCCCATAACCTGTAGGAATCTAAGTAGATTCTCAGTCGGTGAATTGCAACGACTCTATAATAATATAATACCTAAGTAGATTCTACATGGAGAATATGTGAGTAACTATCTAATGGCAATAGATGAGTGTCTTACCTCAGTCGGTGAATTGCAACGACTGAGGAGACATGTATCTACCTTTCTGTCAAGTCCATGTACTGAGACCCATCCGCTGGCAGTGCCGACCAAGCAATCATCCTATATCCATGACCAAGTGCCTGCATCATATGCATAACACTTGGTGTGCTGGTCCCAGCTCGGAACATCTGCCATCCACACTCCTCGGTCCATTTCACCTCAGGACTTCCTGTCCTTGTATTATCCTCGGACATGACCCCATTGTTTTATACTTGGCCACTCCCTATTGTCCCATCTTGAGTCACATTCCTATTATCCTGTCTTTTATTGTTCTATCCCCGCTTTGCATTCCTTGTTCTAATTTTGTTCGTTGTGGACAATAACCACATGCTCTGCATACCTTGTTGTCCCACACCTTATTCCACATGTCGCTTCTTAACCTATATAAGTAGGACATGCATGTACATATTTCCTCATTCTGGGTATCGACTAGGCTTAGGCCCTTCTACCTTCTTCTCTTCTGTCAAGTCCTCGACTCGGGCCGGCATCCTCAGCATCCCCCTGAGTATCTGTCTGTTGCAAATACAGTGGCACGCATGGCAAGTAGGGTGTAATGCACGAGTACGTTGAAGCCAACGCCACTACTCTTGGCCTGCAGGACTTGGCCATAGTCTGCCTGACCTTTCGACAACACCCCTTGGCAGTACCAAAGTCCGTCAGTACCCAATGCCTGACAGTATACCCAGAATCAAACTACTTTCCGTGCACTCACGGTTTACGAATATGGTCTTTCAAGACACCCTTTTACTGACCTTTCTATCTTCTTGTTTGGAACTGGGTCTCCCGGTGGCCCTTCTAACTGTTTTGAATCAGGATCTTCTCACAGCTTCATCAGATCGTCTTACTCTTGGAAATATATCCAACAAGACGAATCCACGCTCAGCATTTCTGAACCAATATCAGTATAGATTTGGACACCATCCCTTTCTGCCAACCGGGAGGCAACGCCCCACCCTCGGCAACCTGTCTGGCATGCTTGATCAATCAGCATCAGCTCACAGACCATTTGAAAATTCGTTTATGATTATGACTTTTCCTGATCTAGTATTTCTTGCTAACAAGCACAGATACATCTACTAGATTTTCCGTCCGGACGACTTCAGTCCACCCATCCGTCTGTCATGTACTAGATCCGTCAGTCAGCAATATTCGGGCACAACTCGCTCACCCACTATAATCCATTGATTAACAGGGTATTGGGCAGTATTATAATCCGTCAAGCTACTAACGTTTTTAGGTGCATCCCGATGGCCTTGGTCCAGGCGGCAATTGCCACTGTTCCAAAAGCCTCACCCAGGATCCTGTTCCGTTGCTGGAAGCTTTGCCAATAGCCCTAGTCAATGCAACTGCCTTGTGCATGCTTGTATACCAGAACGGCTGGCAAGTTTTTTGGCAGGGACCTCTCGGTCAACATTGTCATTCGGCACATTCGGCCAAGGTCTCACCCATCCGTCCCCATCCGTTTCTGTTCTTTCACTCCGTATATGCGCATCATATGCCCATACGAGCCTTTTCCGTTCTTCTCGGCTAGAGGCCGACACCTTTAGTAGACGGTGGGATGTCTACCTAAAAGGGGGGTGGGGGGGTGGCAACCAGCTAGAAACTTTTCAAACTGCTCAAACTCCCCTCCCGAAGACATCCTTCCCCCGAAAACCCCCTCGGTCCATCACCTTCTGTCCCATCCTCCACTACCTCTGTTCCATTCTGTTACCTATCATGTCCCCCTCTCCCCCAATCCTTTCTCCAGCCACTCAGCCACTCCCCTATACACTCCACTTCCGACCACTTTTACTCCCAAAAAATATCCCCTCATATCACCTCTAACCCCTAATCCCTGCACAAACATCTGACCCAGTCCATTCACCACCTCTTCTCCCATCAATATAACATAGCCGAGACGCCGAACACCTCGGCCCCTCCAACTTGTTGTATTTCTCTTTCCCTTGATTTCTTTTATTTTTCTTCCTTCAAAAAAATTGATTAAAAAATTATACAATTCCATTATTTTCTCTAATCTATTTCCACATATTCATCCTCATTCCTTTGCTCCTCTTCTTTCCTCACCTGCTCCTCCCTCTTCTTCTCATCCCGCAAAGAATTCCTCAACTCCTCCAATTGCAGGACTGCCGACAAGTCAGGCTCCCTCTCAAGAAGGAGCCGCATCGTGTCCTCCATACGATACAACCTCTCCTCTATCCGCCCCAATCTGTCCGTTCTGTCTGTCCTCCCCATCCGTTTCCATCTGGACCCCCCAGCCAGCGGTACCTCGGTCTCGACAGCCTTCCTGCTCGGTTTTTGGGTACAGGCCCATCTCGGCCTTTTACTCGGGGGCTCTACCGCCCCATCTGCACCCTCCACTGAGCCCCGAACCATCGGGCTGATTTCTTCCTGGGCCAGTTTGTTTTTACGCTACAAGAAACATGTCAATCAGCAGGAAATAAAAAGAACCTGTATTACCACTCACCCAAGCATCTCCTCCCCGTCCTTACACACCCAGCCCTGTACTGGGCCCTGCCCCCATACTCCTACCCCGCTTCCATTCATTAGTCTTTGGGACCCCTGAGGTCCCGGGGCTTTCTGCCCACTCGGCTGTTTTGGCCCATAGGGATACGGCCTCTTGACCGTCCTCCACATCCTCCGGAGTACCCCAGCTCACTGCCACAAGTCGCCCCACAGTCACTTCCCTATCCGTCCCCACAACCCCTGCTGAGGCACCCTCCGCACTCGCACCATCTGTATTCTCTGCTGAAGCACCCTCCTCACCCACTCCATCCACACCATCCGTAGTCTCCCTGGGGATCTGCCAATCGTGCCCCATACTCTGGGTTGATGATGCATCATGATCATAAGTAACCCGTTTTCCGTCGTTCTCCCGTTCGACAGCGTCGGTTTCGGCATGCATTTTGTTCCGGGTGTTTTTTGATGGCGACGAATGGGGATATGTACTTGGTCTATGAGAAGTCCAGAAACTTCCCACACTATCTGCGTTATTACGTTTAGGGGTTCCGGACCTTGCATTTAATTTATGGCTTCAGGGGTTCAGCCGCTAAGGGGGGGATACTGTCAAGTCCACATACCAAGACCCATCCGCTGGCAGTGCCGACCGAGCAATCATCCTATATCCACGACCAAGTGCCCGCATCGCATGCATAACACTTGGTGCGCCGGTCCCGGCTCGGCACATCTGCTATCCACACTCCTCGGTCCGTTTCACCTCAGGACTTCCTGTCCTTGTATTATCCTCAGACATGACCCCATTGTTTTATACTTGGCCACTCCCTATTGTCCCATCTTAAGTCATGTTCCTATTATCCTGTCTTTTATTGTTCTATCCCCGCTTTGCATTCCTTGTTCTAATTTTGTTCGTTGTGGACAATAACCACATGCTCTGCATACCTTGTTGTCCCACATTCCTTATTCCACGTGTCGCTTCTTAACCTATATAAGTAGGACATGCATGTACATATTTCCTCATTCTGGGTATCTGTCAAGCCCCCGATACCAAGCTCTGATTTACTCGGCAGTACCGACCGGCCGACCCTTACCCATATCATGTGTAGCCTTGGCTCGGTACATTCGGTTTATCATTTGGTTCACTTTCCTCATCTCACCCTCTCTATTCATTGTCATTCATTCATTCCCTGTCCTTCCCCTTGCCTGTTTACCCTCAGGATATTCACTCTTTGTAGCCACTCGGCAGTGGCCCTATTGTTTATGTTTCGGCCACTCCCATTGTTCTATTCTCACTCACTCTTTTGTCCTCGGCCATACTTTATTGTTCTATTGTTGTCCACATTCCTTGTTCTATTCCTGATCATTGTGGACAATACTTCCACATGATTCTTCATACCTTATTGTTCTCCATTCCTTGTGCCACTCTGTTCCACATCTCACTTATTAGCCTATATAAGTAGCCAATGTATGTAGATGGTTCTTCGTTCTGGAAATCAACTAGGTTTACGCCTTCTTGTCCTCTCTTCTTCTGTCCCAAGTCCTTTGCCTGGGCCGACATTCTCGGCACTCTCCCGGGTATCCCTCTGTCCTAAATCGGTGGCACGCATGGGAAGTAGGGCGCAACGCACGAGCACATTGAAGCCATGCCACTATTCCCAGCCTGCAGGACTTGGCCACTCCTCGGCATTCCTGGAGCCTGACAGTATCAACTAGGCTTAGGCCCTTCTACCTTCTTCTCTTCTGTTAAGTCCTCGACTCGGGCCAGCATCCTCAGCATCCCCCCGAGTATCTGTCTGTTGCAAATACAGTGGCACGCACGGCAAGTAAGGCGCAACGCACGAGTACGTTGAAGCCAACGCCACACTCTTGGCCTGCAGGACTTGGCCATAGTCCGCCCAACCTTTTGACAACACCCCTCGGCAGTACCGAAGTCTGTCAGTACCCGATGCCTGACACTTTCACCTTATATATTTAGAGTGTAGCTATTCTGGAGTGAAAGTAGAACAATAGAGCAATACAACAATAAATAGTAAGACAACAGAGAAATAGAACAATGAGTAGTAGAACAATGTGACAATGGATACCATACATTCCAATAGATGGATTTTCATAAGCACCTATGGTGCTGTGGTCGAGGAAGCTTGGAGAAGATTTTTGGTATGCCATTCATCCATCCATTCTAATTGGCTGTATTGAAACAAATGACTGTATTCTTGAGGCTAAAACAACGAATGGCAGCCTGTGGCATGAGACAACATTCAAAGTGCTCAGTGGGTTACCTGTTAATTACAGACACACTTGGGAGTTTTCCAAAGGAGCAAAAATTGACCGGGAGCTCCCTCAGACTGGGAACCATTCACCCTTGTTGCACTAGTGCGATTTTTTTTTTCATTTGTTTGATCAACAAATGGCACAACAAACAAAACACATACCGACAGAGCAGGAAGATAGATGGCAGATAAGGTTAGACCTGATCGGCCAGTTCACCCTGGAATGTCATGTGGATTCTATATTATTTTTACTCTTCTCTTTGGTGCCGATCATGATTTCTCTCCAAGAATGGAACCCGATCATGAAATAGCAGCAGGCCGGACCAGTTTTGGCTTCATGATCACATCCGATGATATCATTCCACTGCCACATTGATTACAATTAACTGGTTGCCATCCGACTGAGCAAAATCAGGAATGTGCAACATTTGCGTGGTTATCTGGACTCTTCGTTTAGTAGTAACATGTGGGTAGGAATGCACAGAGTACCTACTCTCTCTATGCAAACCCATATATTAGGGAGAGAAATAGCTAGCTGATAAGTGATTGTGGGGAAAAACTACATCTTAATGTCTTGATCCTTCTGGGTTTGGGAAAAGAAAAAACTAGCGGTCAGCCTTCCTTTCAGATATAGGTGCTCCTATTGCGCATCCCGGCTCACATATTATTGTGCAATTGTGTGCGCAATTGTTGTTTTACCACATCCGGCAGGTCCGAAGAGCCAACATATTGGCCTGTTAATACCCACATCTATCCTAGATATCTCTGGATTACTGTTATATCTGTGATATAACTCCGACATCTCGGACATCCGACATAGGGCACTATGAAGAATCTCCCTCCGAACCAAGTCTGAGACAGTCCAAACCCACCTGGTCACCTCTGAGTCGGACCAATAACAATCACCTCAGACCTCAGACAACCTCCCTTTCTCGTCAAACAATAGTCTTATTGTAACATCAGTTGTAGATCTTCTTGTACTCCATTTTCGTTCATCTTATTGTTCTCTTGACTATTCCTAATTAGTTACAATAAGGATCACATGTATAAATACCTCCATACTTCTGTACTATACCTTAGTTCGAATATCGACTAGTATTCCCACTCACTCTATGAACTCCAAAACTTATCTTCTCCAAACCTCCAAAAATAAAGGACTGACGATCGAGGAGGGTGCAACATTAAAGTTGAAGCCAAGTCCTTACGACTCCGAACACACCACTTGGACCGACTTATGTCAGCTTGGACCTGACGCGAACTTGGACTCTAACAGTATATTTGAACTCACATTCCTGATTGTCTATGAGATGCAGCGAACGAATCAGAGCCATTCAAACACTTAGAGTAGCTTCGGTATGCCATGCATCCCTTACCCTAAACTTACCTGCTGTAGAACCCGACGTCCATACACTACCAAGCCCTTCACCAGCCCCAGACCCACCATCCGAACACTCGTCAAACCCCCTTCTAGAACCCCAAATGCCACCCTCGGATGACGCTAATGGTGAAGCCAACTTGGTAGAAGCCATCACCATGTTAGCCAAACATCTGTCCGGCTCAAAGAAATCATCAGCTCAGACCAAGATTTGAGACCATGACCCCTTCGATGGCTCTGATGCCAAGAAACTACAACCGTTCCTGGTGCAGTGCACCTTAAACTTTCGAGACTGCCCTGACGCATTTGACTCCGACAGTGCCAAAGTAACCTATATACTATCGTATCTAACTGGCACTGCCTTGGACTACTTCGAACCTGGTCTCTCCTCCAAAGAAGACCCTTACTGGCTCTATGATTATCAAGAATTTGTCTCCAAACTCAAAGCCAACTTTGGCCCCCACGATCCAAAAGGAGAGGCCGAAGCTGACCTCAAAGTCCTCCAAATGTGTGACAACCAACGCATCACAAAGTACGTAGTGGAATTTAACAGGCTCGCCGTTCGCGTTCAGTGGGGAGACTCCGCACTCCATCGCCAATACTACAACGGCCTACCCAACAGAATCAAAGATGAAATTGCCCACATAGGAAAACCCAACTCCCTACTGCAACTACAACTAGGGAATGGCACGGGTCACCCACAGGTCAAATGTGGGTGACCCGCACCCGACCATGGCAAACCCAAACCCATCAACCCATGGGTTTTTTCCCACGGGTCAACGGGTGTCGGGTGCATGCCACACCTGCACACCTGCGGCGTGTTCGTGTTGTACGTCGCGTTCGTGCTGACACGAACACGCTGTACGCGCACATGCTAACACGAACATGCAGTACGCGTACACGTTGACTTGAACGCACAGTACGTGTATGCGCCAACTCAAACGCACTGTACGTGTATGCGCCAACTCGAATGCGCTGTACGCGTATGTGCCAACATGAACGTGTTGTATGCGTGCACATATGGCTCGTTGGTGTCAGCATGTGCATGTCATATGTGTGCGGCGCATAAGCGTGTGTGTCACATGCACGTGCGTGTTGTACATGCACATGTACAACAGGAGCGAGTCTCCGGTTTGGTATCATGCGCGTGTGCATGCACGTGTACATGGTTGACGCGCCAGGTTGGGCTGGGTCACGGGTGCCCTCAGCTTGACCCGCACCCAAACCCAAGGGCACCCGACCCAGTGACCCGTGCGGGTTGGCCGAACCCATGCTATTCCCTAACTACAACGACTGTCTCAGTCGATCGACTCCCATTACTGGGAAAGATGCTCCGAAATGTCCCAAGAAGCCTCCACATCCAAAGCCCCTGAACGTCCGAATGACAGAAACAGGGCACCAACCACTCCGATTGCAAGTACAAGCACCAGGCCTCCGAACCCCAGCCAGACCCCAAATAAAACAACCTCAGACATGAGCACGAAACTTGGCAAAGATGGCAAACTCATGCCCCAAGAATGACAATGCTGTTTCAAGCATAACCTCGGCCTGTTCTGTAGAAGAACCGGTTATGTAGCAAAGGAATGTCCCAAGTCAACCTCCACTGCTGCCAAAGGACGTGCAACTACTATTGTAAAAAGCACGACCGAAGCAACGATCTCTGAAGTAGAAGATACCTCGGAGTCAAAAAATCTCTAAGCAGCCCTTCGGCTCCAGCATCAGTTAGGGGCCACGCTGAACCCAATGATGCACCAATGGAGATGAGACTCAACGCATCTGCTCTTTCCAATCCGAACTCCCTGACCATCTATCTCCACCTTGAAACCACCTATATTGACACTCTAATAGACTCAGGATCAACTCATTGCTTTCTGGACTCTGACTACCCTACAAAGCATCAACTCCGAACCTACGACATCACTCCAATTCCGCTATGACTCTTCGATGGCTCCTTCAACTCCATAATTTGAAAAGCCATTGACCTCTGCATTCACTTCCCAACAGGGGAGCAGCACACCATTATGTTCTACATAACTCCATTGGATTCTAGTTGCTTGGCAGTCCTCGGACACAACTGGCTCACCCGCTACAATCCGTTGATTGATTGGGTATTGGGCAGTATATCGTTTGGCTCTCCAACCACAGCTAATCTCCAGGTACCATCCAAGCCAGCAGCTATGACTCCATGCTCATCTGAAACTCCATCCCCTCCAAAACCCCAGCTTGTGGTGCCAAAAGTTGATTTAGTAAATGCAGCAGCTTTTGCCTGAATATCAAGAATGGAAGGTACACAAACCTTCCAGCTCTTCCTCTCCGACTGCCAAGACTCCGAAGAAGATCCGATAGACCTGAGTAATGTTCCAAGCAAGTACCACAAGTTCAAAGAGGTTTTCAGCAAAACTCGGGCCAACACCTTAGCCCCTCACCAACCATATGACCTCAAGATTGAACTGGAGGAAGGCACATCTCCCCCATTTGGTCCGATCTATTCTCTCTCCAAAAGTGAACTGAAGTCCCTCTGAGAGTTTTTAGATGAGAACATATCTGCAGGGTTTATACGACCCTCATGCTCCCCTGGGGGCACTCTAGTCATCTTCGCCCAAAAGAAAGATGGATCACTATGCTTATGTGTTGACTTTCGTGGACTAACACCTTCTATTCCACAGACCCAGGCACATCATCCTGGTCCAACCTATTGTCCCTCGGACCCCCTTCATCCTCCTTCTCCTTCCCCTTATCACTTTCCTTCTCCTTCCCCTTGACCTTCTCCAACCCTTTCCAGTTCTCTCTCAGAGTACTCCCCCACCACTTATCCATCTTTGGCGACCAGTTGAACCACCGAACCTGCTCGATAATTTGGAGGTCGTTCATATGTACCAGGGCCTCGGCGATCCTCCGGTTCTCCGCCTGGATGCCCCGCATGTCCTGCCTAAGCCCACAAATCTCCTCCACCACCTCCTTCAGGGTGGCTCCAGAAGGGTCAAAATTCTGAGATGGCCCCTCAATCACCACTTCCAACTTTTTCCTCTTTGACTTTGGACACGCACCATCCTCCAAAGCCTCTCTCCCTCTCTTCCCCTTAACATTCGCCCCCTCTTCCTCACCATCCTCCTCCTCGCACTTGACCTTCCATTCGGCACAAGCATAACAAGAGGTCCCCTTCCCAGAAGAGGGCCATATGCAGGGATCTCCCTGGTGGACACAATGTTTGCAAATCCGACAGGGATCCGAATTCCGACCCCTAAGGACGTCTTTGGACGGCTGCTGGTACAAGTTCGGACACAGGAACATCAGCATCCTCTGACTAGATTCGAATGGTCCAAGACCCACCTCAGCACCATCGGCCCTCACCCCCCTCAGCTGGGAATTTTCAAAAGACTTTTGCACCTGATGTACTCGGAGTGCGTGTTGTTGATGGAGCATCCGAGCATGCTCCTTATCCCGCTCACTTAGGCCTGAATCCCCTGCCTCTGCATTAGGAGTTGGCCCCCGAGTTCCGACCCCTGAGGGTCCCCCTTGTTCAGACAAATCCTCTGTTATTGTGTAGAGCTCTGGAATAGTTGCAGGGCTTTTTACAACTTTCCTCCAAGGATTCTTTTTGGAACCCCTCTTCTTAGCCTCCCGTTGAAGCCTTTTGACTTCCTTCTCCTTCCGGAGTCTTTTGGCCTCCTTGTCAGCCTCCTCTCAGACCAGACGATTGGCCTCTTCCTTGGCTTTTCTCTCGGCCTCCACTGCCTCTTCCTTGGCCTTTCTATCGGCCTCTGCAGCCTCCTCCTTGGCTTTCTGCTCCGCCTCTTCCTTGGCCTTTTGTTCGGCCTCCTTGGCTTCCTCCTCGGCCTTCCGTTTGGCCTCCTCGGCCCTCCGTTGCTCTTCAGCCTCTTCCTCAGCCTTCCTCTTCTTTTCAGCTCGGATCTTGTCAAGCATCTCTGAGGTTGCCCGCATCTGCTCTAGCAGGGTGGCTTCATCAGGAGTGGGGGTGTTGGGTGATGATATGGTTGGGCTACTACTATGGAAAAGGGTCCTCCTTTTATACCTTTTTCAAACGCCTAATCACATAATCTTCCCATGGTAACTTCTGCCATCACTATCCGACATCTCGGACATCTGACATAGGGTGCTACAAAGAATCTCCCTCCGAACCAAGTCCGAGACAGTCCAAACCCACCTGGTCACCTCTGAGTCGGACCAACAACAATCACCTCAGACCTCGGACAACCTCCCTTTCTCGTCAAACAATAGTCTTATTGTAACATCAGTTGTAGATCTTCTTGTACTCCGTTTTCGTTCATCTTATTGTTCTCTTGACTGTTCCTAATTAGTTACAATAAGGATCACATGTATAAATACCTCCAGACTTCTGTACTATACCTTAGTTCGAATATCAACTAGTATTCCCACTCACTCTCTGAACTCCAAAACTTATCTTCTCCGAACCTCCAAAAATTAAGGGCTGACGATCGAGGAGGGCACAACATTAAAGTTGAAGCCAAGTCCTTACAACTCCAAACACACAACTCAGACCGACTTACATCAGCTTGGACCTGACACAAGCTCGGACTCTAACAATTACGTCTTGACACAAGTGCCCAGGTTACATCCAGTGGCAGAATCACGTTGGATGGAATCGTACGCACCCTCATGTGCAATTCTACCTTCTAATTGTGAGAATATTGGCCCTAGTCATCATGAGAGAACATATAAAATTTTTTGAGGATAGATAGAATGGCCACAAGCTCGACTTACAAGAGAATGTACTGGCACCAATTTGAAAAGACACATCGCCACTAGCATCTGCAAAGTAAATGTGAATGGACGTACAGCTCTTTGTTCAACAAGGAAACATACTCATGTTTACATCTGAAAAAGTAGTTGAAACTCCTGGAAAAGACGACATTTATGATTCTATGAATTTTGTTGTTTCTTCAAGTACAAAAATCCCATCAGCTGAGTTAAATTTAGACCGAGCCACCATCTCCTACCAAAATGTTGGAGCTGAGATGTGTAAGCACCAAATGCAGTAAGGAATGGAGGTCCCGGTCATGTTCAACCGGGACCGTATATATATTGAACGACTAGAAAGCAGCCCCTCAGTGAACAGCCCGTTCACTGAGGTGTGTATTCCCTTTTGCACGCCTAGATACAAAGACACTGATTACATTGTAGTCCTTCTGTATCTAGGTATAGTAATAGTACATGCTAGTGAACCACCTGTTTACTGAGTCCTTCTGTATCTAGTTACTGCGTATAACCGCTACACAAAACTCAGCGAGGTATTACGAAGTCAAGACTGTTTCCTATACCCACATTACTAGCCGATAAAAGCACAAAAGAGATGTGTACCGGAACAGTGCATTTTGTATTTCTGAATACCAAGTTAACACATGGTCATTGTAACAACCTGTCCCGTGTTCAAGAGCATATCAGTAATGATACCTACAGTAATTCACATCAAAAAGATCAAAGCAAAAAATCACTACCAAGCTCACAGTGAGGTTGGTATAAATATGGATGGATACTATTTACTAATGTCACAGCTTGACAACCTTGGAGGAAGAAAAATTATTATGGATACAGTGAACAGATCCATCGATCCTGTCTCAAACATGGTTTATAATCAAGACATCAAAACTATGGGCTCTTGAAATGTTCGCCAATGCCATTAATTTATTGTGAATCAGCTTTGGAAGAACTTCAGTACAATGACTTGACCTTCCTCATAATATTTTTCCACGAGGATCATGTCGTGATCTGCACCCCCAACAGGAAGGAACTCAGCAGGAGGCAGTAGCACTTTGATCTTCTCTCCAAACCTGATGGGCACAGTAGTGTCATTGGTGCCCTGTACACCGGTCAGCTGATGTTTAAAAACATGCAAGAAGCCCACACAAGTAATAATACACTTTAAACAAGGAGTTTCAGCGATGACTTTAAAGCATTTTCAATGTCACAAATTAGACCACCCTTTATTGAAGGTGTTAAAACCTCTGCATATACTCGAGGAAATTCAGTCAGGAATTTTCTAATCTGTGCCCAATAGTCAATCATATTTCTTTGTACTCACCAAGTTGGCAAACCCTGTCCATAATGCTTGAAGGACTAGGCATAGAAAGGCCAATCTCCTGAATGACATGAGATGTTAAACGTCAAGGAAAGATGATTGTTAAAAACTGATACTTTGACGTCTGAACCGTCATCTGGGCCAACTTCTCAGGTGGCTTAAGAGTCAATGATCAGTATATAAATTACATACAAGGAGTCATGGGTCCATACATCCATTATGCAAGCTGAAGATATGAATATCACTTTTTTGGTCACCAGACAGGGGAATGTTGTGGCAGAAGTTACAACAATCCCTGGAAAAAAATCAAGATAAGAGATATGTTAGACTGGTGGGAAAAGGGTTAAGTACCATGGAAAGTGCTACAATATGAGTATTTGAAAACTCTAGGTACTAAAGGAGCAGTGCAAGCAGTGTTGCATAAAGATCAGTGTTATAGATGGTTTCTGGGGACTCACTGTACCCTCTTCTGAAGAGATCTATTTACCAGGATGAGTTCCATGGTGATATGAAATAAAAAGCTAGATAACCATATACAAGTATACTAAACCCATTTCCAGATGGGAATGGTGGAAGCTACCTCTATATTGGTACATGCATAGTGAGGCCATGTATGAGCACCACATAAATGATATTATATAATGTAGATTTAAGTTATGAATGTAGTACCTTTGGGCCTGATCTGGACCAAACAGCCAATATGCAGTCTCTCTCAAAGGCAGATGGACCAAGTTTGCTAATATAGGATTAGTAAAATAAAGAAAGTGAGGTTGAATCAAGAATGTACGGTTTGGAAAGAAGTCTTGAGGATGAATCTTTCAAATCTCTGGTGTGACTCAGACTGCTTCGAGGGAAGCATGTGTGTGGGTGGGAAATTAAATCATCATATTATTCAAAATCAAACTCAGAGTTCTGTGTATAATGATGACAGCGCACGTACAAGTGCTGAAAGCCCTATAAACTGTACATGGCAGTTTTGTCTCAGCAAATGTTTGCTGATTGTCAGATGTATGGGTCTGAAGTCCAGAGTAAGTAGCTGACTATATTTCTAGATATGTGTACAGTACCTAAAGTCCAGAGTAAGTAGCTGAAGAGCCACTTGGCTCCAGACTCCGCTATCCATGACCTACGGTGCAAACAGTGCCAAAGTATCCTACTCGGTGTGTCTGCAGTATTGGCGAGTCATGTTGTTTAACACCCCCCCTTGATGAAGTAATTCTGTGGTTCACAACTTCAGTCCCAGCTGTGCTCTAAACTTCTCAATTGCTAAGCATGGCAGTAGTTTTGTTAGGATATCGGCAAGTTGATTGGATGTGGGGATATAGATCGGTGAGATTGCTTTTGCTTCAACTTGGTCTCTGAGCCAGAAGTATTTGAGGTCCAGATGCTTCATACGCCCATGGTGTTCTAGGTTCTTTGATATGGTAAGTGCAGATTGATTGTTGATGAACAGTGTAGATGTTTGGTCAACCAGGTAACCAAATTCTTGTAGGATATTACAGGTCCACATGATAGCTTTTCCTGCCTCAACAGCCGCAACAAATTCTGCTTCAGTGGATGGTAGGGTCACAAATGGCTGTAACCAGCTCCTCCAGTCAACTGCACCACCTCTGACACATGTAATGTAGCCACCTGTTGACCACCCATTGTCCTTATTTCCACCATGGTCAGCATCAGTGTAAGTCTGGAACAGTTCATTTCCTTTGTTTTCTGGTCCATAGACTAACTTGTAGTCCATGCTCCCTTTTAGGTACCATAGCAGGTGTTTGACAGCAGCCCAGTGCTGTAGACCTGGGTTGTGGTTGAAACACCCTAGGACTCCTACCGCATATGTGATGTTAGGGCAAGTTGTAGTTGCAAGGTACATGAGAGAGCCAACTGCAACCAGATAGGGAATGGTTTTCATTTCCTCAAGTTCATTTTCAGTTTTGAGACACATGTCAGAGGTGAGTGATATGCTGGGATTTATCAGTGTGGATACTAGCTTGCTATCTGACATCCCAAACCAGTCCAGTATATTGATAATATATTGTCGTTGTAAGAGCGATACTTTTTTGCTATCTGACATCCCAAACCGGTCCAGTATATTGATAATATATTGTCGTTGTGAGAGCAACACTGTTTGTTTTGACCTATCATGAGAGATGTGGATCCCAAGGAGGAATTCGGTAGGACCAAGATCACACAACTTGAAGTGGGACTTGAGCTCATTGACTACCTTATCATTCTCTGCCAGGGAGGTACCTGCAAGTGTTATATCATCAACAAAGACTGGGGCAATGATCTTGGTGTCTCCTCAAGTGTAGATATATACTGCCCGGTCTGCCTCACAGTGCGAAAAGTTCATGGTGGTCAGGACTTCATGTAGTCGAGCATTCCAGTTCCTTGCTGATTGCTTTAGGCCATAGAGCGGTTTGTGAAGACAGCAGACTATATTCTTTCTTCTCTGATGGTATCTCTCTGGTTGTCTCATGTATATGACCTCTTCGAGTTCTTTTCCAAGCAGGAAGGCATGTGAGATGTCAATAGACCTGAGGTGTAGGTTTTTCTTGGCCGCTAATGTGAGAATCAACCTGAGCGATGCTGGGCAGTATACAGGTGAGAAAGTTGCATCCTCAGTATACTCAAAACCTGGCCGCTGAGTCAACCCTTTGGTGACAACCCAACTTCTCCAATGCTCGATCGACCCATCAGATCGGTGTTTGAGGTTAAATACCCATTTAGAGTCAATTGCTTTTGCATCCTTGGGGAGTTCAACATAGTCCCATGTGCAATTCTCAAGGTAAAAGTTCATCTCCTCATTTGTAGCTTTCTGCCATTGTGGTCCATCAGGATGCCTCATCACTTCTTTGAAGGTCTGAGGGTCTATGTACCGTGTTGATAAGGCTGCTCCAGTTTCTTGAGTTCTACCCTCTGTCAGGATTGGGTGATGCCAAGATATCGGTTAAGTCCTGCAAACCGTTCTGGAGTGGCTAGGCTTCAACATGCTCATGTGTTGCGCCCTGCTGTTCCATGCATGCCACTAATTTGGGTAGTGGGAGGAGCCTTGTGAGGATGCCAAGGGCGTCGGCTTGAGCCAAGGACTTTAGAAATAGGAAACGGACAAAGGGGTGCGAACCAATTGATATTCTGAGTGAGGAACTATCTACATACATCCTGCTACTTATATAGTTAAGAAGCAAGATGTGGAACAGGGTGGCGTAAGGAATGGAGACAATAAGGTATGAGGTAACCACATGGAGGCATTGTCCACAGTGATCAGAAATAGAATAAGGAATGTAAGCAGGATTAGAATGCTGAGAATAGGATAATGAAGTAGTGGGTGAGAATAGAACAATAGGGGACGGCCCAAGATAAAACAATGGCAGTGGCCAGGACAATGAGTGGCCGTTATGTTGTTCAGGGGAAATAGATCAAGGAGTGGATAGGGGGTGACAGAACAATGAAGAGGATAGAACAAGAGGAGTGGTCCATACGATGTACTGGGTGTACCAAGCCGAGGCTGCATGGTAGTGTGAGATGATGTGGGCAAGGGCCGGTTAGTCGGTATTCCCAAGTGAGCCGGTACTCGGTGTTGTGGGCTGACACCCTCTTGCTCTTCACCTAGTCGATGTTTGTTCTCTATCTGTGCTGGTTCCCATGCCCTCCACCACTCTCTTGGTGGTACACCTGCATTTCTCTATGGATTTGCAGCTCATTGTTCTAACAATGGTGCTGGTGACCTTGGTTGTGATACTATTACCTCGGTTGCAACTGGGGGTATTGCCTCCAATGGTGGTTCAGTTTCTGACGGTGTTTCTAGGTGGAATGGTGAGTCTTCAAGTGTGTTAGGAGTTGGAGGCATTATAGAAGTGCATTTGTTGTCACCTCTAGACTATCTGGTTCCATTCCATTGTTATCTAGGTCCAGGACTGTTTCTACTGGGGCCTGGTATTTTGACTCAACCAGCAGCAATGAGGGATTTACCTTTGGTTGGTTCCAGGTGAGTTTCAGTCCAGGGAAGTATCTCTTGTCGAATTCAGCTCGCTCACTAATGATGATTTGTCTAGTGGCAGGATTATAGAACTTCCATGCTTTGAAGCCATCTGGATATCGAATAAACACACATTTTTCCATATGGGAGCTAATTCCTGTTCGCTTGTCCTTTTGGATGTGTACATAGGCAGAACACCCCCATACCCTGAGATTTGCGACATCGGGCTTTCAGTTGTGCCATAGTTCATAAGGGGTTTTGCCTGGCAGTGCATTTGTTGGGCATTTGTTTTGCACAGTCACATATGCATCTGCTGCTTCTCCAAGGAATGATGGTGGTAGCCCAGCTTCATAGAGCATTGCTGTGCTATGTTCCTCAATAGTTCTATTTGCATGCTCTGCTGCCCCATTTTGTTGAGGGTGATTGCACATGGTGTGTAGACGTTCAATACCACATTCATCAGTGAAGGTAAGGAACTTGCTTGATATGTATTCTTTCCCTTTATCATCAATCATAGATTTTATTTTTCGGTTCCAGTAGGTTTCAACCTTTGCTTTGTACAACTTGAAGGCTTCAAGGCTTGGTCTTTTGTGTGAAGAAAATATATCACCCGGTACTGAGAGTAGTCATCAATAAAGACAATCCAGTAATGGAACCCAGAGTGGGTAGTTGTTTTGAAAGGACTATGCAGATCGGTATGTATGAGATCAAGTGCCTTCTTTGATCTGCTTGATGAGTTTTCAAAAGGGTGAGCATTGATCTTCCCAGCCAGGCAAGGTTCACATATTGGATCAGGTTTTATGCGTGCATTCATATGTATCCCAGTTGCCAACTTCTTGTGGACAATTCTCTCAATGACATTGTACCCATGGTGGCCAAATCTCCGATGCCATAAATTCTGATCTGCAGGGAGTGTTGAGATTGTACAATGGGCATGTTCTATAAACACTTGTGTGGTTCCTGCTAAGAAGGCTGAGTTATCCTTATTGATGTGTCCCATAAACAAGTGTTCATTGCCATGCAAGAAGGTTATTGTCAGCTCGGTAGATGAGATGTGAACATCAATCCCACACTGGCATGTCAAGTGTAAGACAGCAAGTAAATTATTCTATAACTCAGGCACATGTAAGACATGTGTAAATTCCATAGGCCTAACATTTCTTCCAGATATCACTAGATTAAATACTACGTTTCTCACACCCTTTGAGTACACGACAGTATTGTCAGCAAGTTGGATTGGGACTCGAAACTTGCTGTAGTTGCAGATCCAGTGGCAGTGTGGCATCATATGAGATGTGGCACCTGTGTCTAGGTTCCATAAGTCAGTGCTTTGTGGGATGGCAACTGTCTTAGAGAGGAGACTTGCATTCTCAGCAAAATCAGTTACTATCAGGCACCGGTACTGCCAACGATGCATGGGCCGAGCATTATAGTAATAGTGCCAGCTTCACACTGCTGGCGGGAAGTGGCCAAGTCCTGCAGGCCGGTCATAGTGGCTTGGCTTCAATGTGCTCATGTGTTGTGCCTTACTTTCCGTACATGCCACTGATTTGGGACAGAAGAGATACCCGGGAGAGTGCCGAGAGTGTCAGCCCAAGTAAAGGACTTTAGACAGGAGAAGGGAGGACAAGAAGGTGTAAACCTAGTTGATTTCCAGAACGAAGAACCATCTACATACATTCACTACTTATATAGGTTAAGAAGTGAGATGTGGAACAGGGTGGCACGAGGAATGGAGAACAATAAGGTATGAAGAATCATATGGAGGTACTGTCCACAATGATCAAGAATAGAACAAGGAATGTGGACAAGAATAGAACAATGAAGTATGACTGAGAGCAAAAGAGTGAGTGAGAATAGAACAATGGAAAATGGCCAAATATAAAACAATAGGGCCATGACTGAATAATAAGTAGTAAATGTCCCTAAGGGGATTAGTTGCAAGGAAAGAAGGGGAATGAAAGAATAACAATGAATGGAGGGGGCGAGATGAGGAAAGTGAACCAAATGATGAGCCGAATGTACTGAGCCGAGACCACATACTAGTGAGGAATGACTTGTCACTGGTGTGGGATTAAACGATAAGGGTTGATCGGTCAGTACTACCAAGTGAACTGGAGCTCAGTATCATGGGCTTGACAGTTACTGTGGTTCTGCTAACTGGTCCTGTGGGTATGTTGGTGAGTGCTATAGCTGCAGGGACCACAGTCTCGGTTGAAGTTGTAGGACTGGTACTTGAGTTTGATGAAACATTTGTCATGCGGCCCTGTCTTGGCTTTCATGCTTCAGTCTTTGCTACACTGTATTTTCTGCACTGGGGCAGGGTGTGATTCTTATACCTGCAAAAGTTGCAGCTGACATTTGCTGAAGTGTTGGTAGCCAGTGCCGTTGTAGGCGTCAGATTTGTAGGTGCAATGCTTCAACATTCTCGATCGAGTTGCTCATTCCTGAAAGCTTCATGGATTGCAGCATTGTTGAGATTGTCAATGAGCATGAGGGAAGAGACAAAGGAAGAATATTCTTCCGGCAGGGCACAGATCAGAGCCATAGAGAGCATCTCCTTGTCAAGGTTGGCAAGGGTGAAATTGGCCAGGCAAACATCCTGGATGGCACAGCCCTTTTCTTCAATGCATGCAATGAGGCTCTCAAGGCCTTTCTTTTCTTGCTTCCTGATTGATAGTAAGTCATCGTATGCATTACATTGTGTCCCTGGTTTCTTTGACTGGTTTCCTCATTCAAGCAGCTCCCATATCTTTTTTGGGTCATAGATTTCTCCACCAAGGTAGTGCCTTTGGCTATCCTCAATGGACAGATATATATCTCCTGCTCCTCTGTCAGCTCGCTCTAGCCACTTCAGGTATGTATCTGGGTCAGAAGGTCATGGTATGTCTCCACTAACTATTCTCCACCATCCTTGTTTAAGACCCCAAGCCATCATCTGGTCCTTCCAGGTGGCATAGTTTCTGTTATTGAGTTTGGGGAAGTTCGGCATTGGGTTGGACATGTTTTTTGTGGTGGATTAAAGATGAGGTTGGTGCTACACAGTTGCTCTGTAATTTGCTAGGGCACGGGGCCCATAACCTGCTGAAAGCCCTATAAACTGTACATGGCAGTTTTGTCTCAATGAATGTTTGCTGATTGTCAGATGTATGGGTCTGAAGTCTGGAGTAAGTAGCTGACTATATTTCTAGATATGTGTACAGTACCTGAAGTCCGGAGTAAGTAGCTGGAGAGCCGCTTGACTCCAGAATCTGCTATCTATGAGCTATGGTGCAAACCATGCAAACCATGTGTTAAGATTGCATATCCGGTGCTTAGCTAGTGTTTCTAGGATTGTTTCCGAGGGTTCCTAACGGCCTCCAGAGTTCCTTGTTTCCGGAGTATTTGGATTCAGAGGTCGGTTTGGGTAGAGGGATGGAAGGACGGAAGTGCGTGGGGTTTTGGACTGTTCATGGTATAGGTAGATCAACTAGTCGTTCAAGTGGAACGAGGTCGCAAGGACTGGCTTCAACTTATGTGTTGCACCCTCCTCGATCGTCTGTCCCTAATTTCAGAAAGTCCAAAAGTTACTGGAACTGAATTGGAACTATGATGCAGAACTAATTCGATATTCATACTGGCAAATAGTCCAGTTGACTAGTGGCTTATATACATGTATCTATCCTTGTACTATCTTGTGCCGAGTAAAGACAAGGGGACGGGAAGAATACAAGGGGCTAAATGGGGGGTGAGAAAAAGGGGCGAGGTACGCATCGGTTTAAGGTTGTTTAAGTGCAGAACCTTGTTTTCTGGAGTTGCAGAAAGTGTCGGGGTCGGACATCGTGGTTTTCCGGTCAGGTTTGCGGAAAGTCTGTTTCAGGGAGTGGTCCGAGTTGGTTCATAACACAGTGCCAAAGTATCCTACTCGGTGTGTCTGCAGTATTGGTGAGTCATGTTGTTTAACAACAAGAGGCATTGAGAGGCAACAAGGTCAGGATGACCTTTGGTGAGAAGCTAAGAGAGCTTACAAACAAGTGAAAGTCCATGCTCTGGGAAAGACTAATTGGATGATGCAGGTATTATTGGTGGCATAATGCCAAGCATCTAGAGTTGAATCTCTGCCAGGCACACATGCATTATGTTGGCTGACATCCAGACAGAGCTTCATAAAGTCAATTGGCTCGACCTGAACGGTCTCATCACATGCGTTTCAATGCAACTCTCTAAAACTTCCTGTGCATCAATCTCATTTCTCAGTTGAGGCAGCTGCAACAAGGTGTACAAACTTATATTCTCTGACTCATCCTGCTATCCAGCCAGTATTCCCAATTGCAAAGAGGAAGAATTAGTCCCAGCCACCAAACTTTCAGAAATTGCAACCATTTTCTTCGTTAGGGATTTGGGTGTCAAGTCCACATACCAAGACCCGTCCACAGGCAGTGCCGACCAAGCATTCATCCTATATCCATGACCAAGTGCCCGCGTCGCATGCATAACACTTGGTGCGCTGGTCCTGGCTCGGCACATCTGCCATTCACACTCCTCGGTCCGTTTCACCTCAGGACTTCCTGTCCTTGTATTATCCTCGGACACGACCCCATTGTTTTATACTCGGCCACTCCC
>QLPI01006163.1:0-13930 GCA_003314275.1 Chroogomphus rutilus | reverse complement strand
GCCAAAGCTCCAAGTCCAAAGTTTTTGATGCAGCAATGTGTGCTGTGTTCACCTCATCCTGAATGAGTGTATCCCCATCTAGGTATGCAAGTCTCCCTTTGACAGTGGCAGTCAGGATCAGTTTGCCCATTTTATAGAACTTCAAGATGGTTCCCACAATCTCAACCTTAATCCCACGATGGATAGTCAAGAAGAGGACTGAGAGGAAGTTGTTTCGAAGTTGGGGAACATATAATACATCAGAAAGAAGTATGGGGGTCAATTTCTTGTCCTTTGGGCAGAAAACCACTGTGCCAATCCCTTCTGAATATACCACACTATTGTCTGCCAATTCTATAGCCACTTTGTGAGGTTTGAGTTCCTTGAACCAGTGCCGGTGTGGAGTCATATGTGCAGAAGCTCCTGAATCAGTGCACCAAAGGTAGCTGGCATTAGAGACAATGTGGGCAGAGAGAAGGGAGGGAATCTGCTTGTTTGCAAGCATGGTAGACTGAGTAGAGTGATAGAGATGACTGCTGTCTTTGGTGACAAAGGGATCAATGAGTGAATGGACTGTCTCATCTGGCTCTTTTCTGATATTAAATAGAGCATCATAAGCATTGAAATGAGTGCCTGCTTGTTTCTGTACATGAACATTATGAAGGGCATTCCACATCTTCACCGGATCATGCTCAATTCCCTGAACATGCACACACTGTCCTGCCTCTAAAGCTGAAGCAATCAGACCTGCTGCCATCTCCTGATCCAAATCCCACTTTTCCTGATATGCAGACACTGTAGGGCGCTTCTTCTTGTTATTAACAAGCATCCACAAACCCTGAGAGCGTAACATGGCAGTCATATTGAATGCCCAGTCATGATAATTTGTGTCTGACAGCATGGGAAATTTTAGAGAGGTGGTATCGTCATTGGAGGTGGATGTAGACATGGTTTTTTCTGGTAGGTTGGTGTGAATATTGGTGTGTTGTAGGTGAATGAATGAATGATTGATATGCCTCGTCTATGGGCGCTTAATTTCGTATTTAAGCGATGCACAAATGGAGCAGATATAGGCAGAATATGATGCAGAAGATGTAAAGGCAAAGTGGAACACCAAGCAGTGGCCAAGGAGGGTCCTAAGGAGGGTCCTAAGGGTCCTAGAGGTTGGAAAAATGGTCCAAATGGCACCAGTTACTCCCCAACAACTTCAGAACTTCAGGGCTCAGAATAGAATGGCACAACCTTGCCGCAAATCAGGTGAACTGTTAAGAATCTGCAGACCACAGATTCCAGCACCCAAGGATGACAAGAGGCCTCAGTCAACCGGCAAACTAGTCAAAGACTAGGCCAGGGGTGTGGCTTTGCAACACTAGGCAATGAGGAAGGATCCTGTCCTACCACTGGCTGACTGAAGTCCTTAGGAGGTTGTTGAGCAACTGCTGGGAGAAGCTGAGGAGAAGGAAAGGGAAAAGAGAGCTATAATAGGGCAAAAAAGCAAAGTTCGTGTGATTGTTGAGGTGCTTTTATAGTGCCTAGATGGGCTCTGATCAGGGATCAGTTGCTGGCCAATGATAGAGGGCCTAGATAAGTACAAAACACAATAGGTGGTGTTATGTAGATGTCTATAGATAAAGCACGGGGCCCATAACCTGTTGGAGCGCAATAGTGAAAACTGTGTTATTATGTAAGCTAAATTCAAACTCAGCTCAAAACATCGAAGGTGTAATACATAAAACAAGTCATATCTGGTCAAATACCAGTCATGCATAAATGGAAACATAAAAGGGGACTTCAGTGCATCTCAACATGAATATCAACTTGGTTTGCATCCCATTGCCCATCCTTCTTCTGTATAAAGTCCTTCACTCGGGCTGACATTCTTGGTATCTCCCTGGGTCTCTCTTCTGTCCAAATAAGTGGCATGCATGGAACAGCAGGGCACAATGCACAAGCACATTGAAGCCTAGCCACCCTGAATGGTCTGTAGGACTTGACAGACTCCTGTCCACATTATTGGCATTACTGAGATTTGACAACTAGAGACTGTGAGAAGTTTGTTCGATGAGCTTTCCTAAAAGTTGGTAATCAGGAGAGTGGTGCTTTTCCTGTTCCAGGATATCAAGTAGATCCACCAGAAGCTCAGAGGCAGCTTCTCAGACATACACCCAGAGAAACTAAGAATATGGCTGACTGTGTGCATAGTTAGGCATACCCTAGGGTCTTACAGATGGAAGAGAATTTTGTCAAATATGACTTTAATATGTTGATCGAAGTACATGGGGCAATTACGTGCTAGCTCCTTTAAAATAAAACATCGGTGTTGCAATTCTGTTTAGTCTTGTCAGTAGAAGTCAGCTATTTGATTGATTTTGATATTGCATGGTGTCCAGCATGCATGCGTGTAGGTGTGGCACACACCCAACACCTGTCCACCCATAGGAAAAAAACCCATGGGTTGATGGGTTTGGGTTCCCCATGGGTTGGGTGAGGGTCACCCACATTTGACCCATGCCATTCCCTAGAGGTAGGGGGGCCAAGGTGAGTGGTAGTAGTTTTTTATTTCTTATTATTGACTTTATTTTAATAGCGCAAGAGAAAGCCAACTTGGGAGTGGTCACGGTCCTTACGTCTGCCTTGCGAGATGTGTAAGGGATGTTGGGATTGGGATAACTGTGAAGTGCTGAGGATAGGGGCCACATGCGGTTGATGCAATGCATGGCAGGTGGGGTGCTCTTTGGAAGCCCCTTGACAATGGAAAGCCAAGCAAGAGCCAGGAGGGAATTGAGTCAGATAGGGAGATGAGGGGAGGCAGAGTGAGGAGGAGAAGATGGAGGAGGAGGATGAGGACATGAAGGAGCCACTGCAGAAGAGGCCATGGCAGGCCTGCACTATACAGCCAAGTGGGAGGGCACCTAAGGTCCAAGTACCATGGGCCAAAACATCAGGAGGAAGGCGGGTGGTGGTGCTGCTAGAGGTGCTCCTGAGGGGTCAGGAGAGGATGATTAGCATCCTGCTCCTCATGGCAGAGAGGGGTCTGGGAGGGTCCAGGGATGCGGAAGATTCAGGAAGGGAGGAGGATGAATTGAGAGATGATGGGGATGATCAGATGGATGAGGAGGGAGGTAGTGAAAAGGAGGATAAAGAGAAGGGGCAGCAGAGAGAGAATGATGAGGATATGGATCAGGATAGTGAGACCATGAAATAGTCTCAGAAATATACAGTTTCTTCTTCTTCTTCTTCTTCTTCTTCTTCTTCTTCTTATTATTATTATTATTATTATTTTGTTTTATCTTGTGAGTGAGAAAAATAAGGGATGAAAGGCATAAGAAAGAACAGGTGATATGGGCCAAGATGTTCTGGCTTCCTGGCTGTGGTAAACAAAAAGAACAAAGGGGGTCACAGATGGACTGGAAGATGTGCAGGATGGGTGTGTTTGTAATGTCAAAAGTGGAGGGTCAGGATAGTTGTGAAGGGATTTCAGGATGATGTAGAGCAGAACTGAGGGAAAGGAGGAAGAACAGAGGAAGTTAAGGATGGGATGGAGAGTGGAGATGGGTGAATGGAGGGGTTTTCAGGAGAGGGACATCTTTCAGGAGGGGGGATTGTGTAGTTTGAATGGTTTCTAGCTAGTTGCCACCCCCCCTTTTAGGTAGACATCCCATTGTCTACTAAAGGGTGTTGGCTTCTAGCCAAGAAGAATGGAGAAGAGTGGTGAGAGTACATAATGCAAATATTTGGAACAGATTAAACAAGAATGGATGGGGAAGGATGGAAGAGACCTTGGCCAAATGTGCCGAGTGGCACTGCTGACTAAGAGGTCCCAGCTAAAAACTTGCCAGCCATTCTGGTATACAAACATGCATGAGGCAGTTGCATTGCCTAGGGCTATTGGCAGCATGCTGGCAATAGAACAGGATCCTGGGTGAGACTTTTGGAACAGTGGCAAGTGTCAACTGGACCGAGGCCATTGGGACGCACCTAAAAGTGTTAGTGGTGTGACAGAATGTAATACTGCCCAATACCATGTTAATCAATGGATTATAGCAGGTGAGTGGGTTGTGACCGAATATTGCCGACTGACGGATCTAGTGACATGACAGAAAGATGGGTGGACTGAGATTGTCCAGATAGAAGATCTAGTAAACATGTCTATGTGGTTAGCAAGCAGTACTAGAACAAGAAGGGTTTTAAGAAAGAGCATAATCATGAAGGGGAATCTTTTAAATAAACTGTGAGCTGATGCTGATTGATCAAGCATGCCAAATAGGATGCTGAGGATGGGGCATTGCCTCAAGTTTGGCAGGGAGGACTGAAATTCTTTTGAAGTGGGTGGTTTCTGAATCTATACTGATACTTGGTCGAAAATGCTGGGTGTGGATTTGTCTTGTCAGACGACTAGTAGTCAATTCTGTGGATTTGGTAACAACTGAACTGGTAATGTCGTTGGAAAGCTAAGCAGAACTGAGTTAGTAGAGGTACTAGGATTTTATATTTCCAGGAGTAAGATGATCTGATGAAACTATGAGCAGAGCCTGAATTTAAACAGTTAGAAGGGGTTACCAGGGAACCCAGTTCTGAATAAGAAGATAGAAAGGTTATTAAAAAGGTGTCTTTTGAGACTATATTCATAAGAAATGTCAGCATGGGAAGTAGTTTGATTCTGGGTATACTGTCAAGCTTCGGTAATGCCGATGATGCAGGCGGGGAGCAGCCAAGTCCTGCAGGCTAGAAATAGTGGCTTTGGCTTCAACATACTCGTGCATTTTGCCCTACTTGCCATGCATGGCACCAATTTGGGACAGAGAGGGTACTCGGACAGTACCAAAAGTGCCAGCCTGAGTAGAGGACTTTACAGAGGAAAGAGAAGGTAAGGGGCCTAAGCCTAGTTGATACTCAGAATGAGGAAGTATGTACATGCATGTCCTACTTATATAGGTTAAGAATGTGAAATAAGGAATTTGGGACAATAAGGTATGCAGAGCATGTGAGGGTATTGTCCACAGCGAGTAAAATTAGAATGAAGGAATGTAGATGAGGATAGGACAATGGAAATATAATAATAGGAATGTGGCCAAGGATAGGATAATAGGGAGTTGTTAGGATTTGGTAATGCCAAAATATCGGTTAAGTCCTGCAAACCATTCTGGAGTGGCTAGGCTTCAACGTGCTCATGTGTTGTGCCCTGCTGTTCCGTGCCCACCACTAATTTGGACAGTAAGAAGTCTCGTGAGGATGCCGAGGGCGTCGGCTCGAGCAAAGGACTTTAGAGATGGGAAACAGACAAAGGGGTGCGAACTGATTTGATATTCTGAGTGAGGAACTATCTACATACATCCCGCTACTTATATAGTTAAGAAGCAAGATGTGGAACAGGGTGGCATAAGGAATGGAAACAATAAGGTATGAAGAAACCATATGGAGGCATTGTCCACAGTGATCAAGAATAGAATAAGGAATGTAAGCGAGATTAGAATAATAGAGGATGGATGACAACAAGATAATGAGGGAGTGGAGGAGGAAATAGAACAATGACGACTGGAGATAAAACAATAGGGCCACGACCGAACAATAATGAAGTAGTAATATGTTTCAGGGGGAGTGAGTCAAGGAATGGATAGGGGGTGAAGGAACAATGAAGAGGATAGGATGAGAGGAGTGATCCAGATGATGTACCGGGTGTACTGAGCCGAGGCCGCGTGGTAGTGCAAGATGATGTGGGCAAGGGCCGGTTGGTCGGTATTCCCAAATGAGCCGGTACTCAGTGTTGCGGACTTGACAGTATCCCCCCTCTAGTGGCTGAACCCATGAAGCCGGTAAGTGGAGTTAAAAATAGAGTTCCGGGTGTCAGTGTGATGTCACCGATTTGTTTGGGGAAATTCCCAGGCTTTCCATCAACTTTATCCTTTACTCTGTCAAGCTTCGGTTACTGACGGACTTCAGTACTGCCAAAGGGTACTGTCAAAAGGTTGGGCGGACTATGGCCAAGTCCTGCAGGCCAAGAGTAGTGGCATTGGCTTCAACATACTTGTGCATTGCACCCTACTTACCGTGCATGCCACCTATTTGCAACAGACAGATACTTGGGAGGATGCTGATGGTGCCAGCCCGAGTCGAGGACTTAACAGAGGAGAAAAAGGTGGAAGGGCCTAAGCCTAGTCGATACCCGGAATGAGGAAATATGTATATGCATGTCCTACTTATATAGGTTAAGAAGCGACATGTGGAATAAGGAATGTGGAACAACAAGGTATGCAGAGCATGCAGTTATTGTCCACAACAAGTAAAATTAGAACAAGGAATGCAAAGCGGGGATAGAACAATAAAGGATAGGATAATAGAATCATGACTCAAGATAGGACAATAAGGAGTGGCCAAGTATAAAACAATGGAGTTGTGACCGAGGATAATACAAGGACAGGAAGTCCCGAAGTGAAGCGGATCGAGGAACGGGCAAATAGTGTGGCAGAACGTGCTGAGCCTAGAATGGCGTACCAAGTGAAATGCATGCGGCATGGGCACTTGTATGTGGACGTAGAATGGCTGCTCGGTCAGCACTGCCGAATAACCAGAACATCGGTACGTGTACTTGACATACTCCCATCAAAGGATCAGGGTGAGGAATGGGTGCCATAAACAATGATGAAAACGAGCAGTTCAAGAAGAACTGGCTTGAACGACAGGGTCAACGGGAGCAAGAAGTTGCAGATGGAGCTACCGCGGCTCAACTGAAGGCAGACAAGGAGGCTGCTGAAAAGGCAAAAATGGAGGCAGAGCAGGTGGAAAAGGCCACTAGGGAGGCGTTCGAGACAGCAACCAAGGCCGCTCATCTAGCTGGGGAAATTGCCCAGGCAGCTGAGGAGAAGTGGGTCTATTTGGCCCAGCGGGCAGCTACTCAGGTTCCTGAGGAGAAAGGCAATGCGGAGGTCAGCCAGGACCTTGCAGGGTGGAGCAAGGCACTTGAGAATGAGGGTGTCAAGGCTGTCAAAGATCCTGAAAGCCCAGGTGTACCAAAGATGATGACGCATAAGAGGGGTATGGACGGGAATATGGGGCTGAGTAGGAGAGGTAGGCCCAGGGGGGCCCAGGTACGTGGGGTGTTTTTTCGTATTTTTTGTTTTACTTATTTTTTATCAGTCCAAAAAGAAGCCGACCTGGGAGTGGTCACCCTCTCTTCACCCTCCTTGCGACCATTTCAAGGAATGTGGAGAAGCCTGCTCCGTCAGAAATGTGGGAGCGGTGTGCAGGTGCTGCAATGCATGCCGGGTAAAATGTAGTCTGGTGGCACCTCGGCAGCGCAAGGTGAGGAGTCGGGAAGAGGTGGAGTCGGAGAGTGAAAGTGAGGAGCAGAGTGGAGGGGAGGAGACAGAAGAGGAGCGGCCAATGAAGAGGCTGAGGAGGGCCATTACGATGCAACCGAGCGAACAGCTGGTGGCCATACAGCCGAGCAGGCATGAAATGACAGTGGAAGTCCCATTGTCTGGGGGGTTGGGGTCACGATGACTTGCCGAGATCTGGGAAGACATACTCCAAGAGAGGGCGAGGTTGAACAGGTTGCTCCTCGAATTAGTGGAAGGGGTGAGGTTCATGGGTTGTGCGATGGTTCTCTTGCATGAGAGTCAGCGCAGGGAGTCGGCAGTGCCGGTGATTCCGGTTGTTGCGGAAGAGTTAGATGGTGAGGATCCAGGTGAGGATCAGTTGAAGGATGATGAGGGTGAAGAGAAAGGGAAGGACAAGGAAAAGGGTAAGGATGTTGATGAGGAAATGGTAGTAGTGGAAACTTTGAAGGATGACTGATAATAGAATTGTTATTTTTCTTTTTAAAGAAAGGATAAGGAAGGAAATAGAAGCATGTGAGCAGAAGGAAACAAGTGAATGTGCTGGAGTTTGTTTTGGCAGATTCAGTCGAGTTGGACGGAGGGATTAATGGTACTGGGAATAGCATGTTGGGATGTCGTAGGGTCGGGATGGGTAGGAATTGAGGTCGAGATAAAGAGTGAATGGAAGGGGTTTCCGGAAGGGGGATGTTTTTGGGAGGGGAGGTGCGTAGTGTTTCTGGCCAGTTGCCACCCCCCCTGTCTAGGTAGACGTTCCATCGTCTACAAGGTGTCGGCTTCTAGCCGAAAAATAATAGTATGAGCATCTGATGCAATTATGCAAATTGGATAAACAGGAACGGATGGGGACGGATGGAGAAGACCTTGGCCCAATGTGCTGAATGGTGCCGCTGACCAAGAGGCCTGAGCTAGAAACTCTTTGGCAGAGCTTCCAGCGACGGAGCAGGATCCTGGGTGAGGCTTTTGGAGCAATGGCATGTGCCGACTGGACCGAGGCCATCGGACACACCTAAAGGCGTTAGTGGCATGACGGAGCGTAATACTGCCCAATACCCTGTTAATCAACGGATTATAGTGGGTGAGCGAGTTATGACCGAATATTGCCAACCGACAGATCTAGTGATGTGATAACAGATGGGTGGACTGGTTGTCCTATTGGAGGATCTAGTGACATATCTATGTATTCAGTAACAACCAAATTTAGCAGTACTGGATCAACGAATTCTAAGGCAGAATAACATAAGGGTGTAACTATGAACGGATGATGACTGAAAAATTAAACGAAAAGTGGGGGCATAGGAGCATTGATCTACACCTCACTACTAGCATCTACCGAGTTAACACAACTCTCTGTGTGCTCAGAGGCTAGCGGATGGTGGACTAGTCTTCGGTCGCTGTTGCTGAGTCCTCAGCATTGATGTCCGAGGCATCAGATGCCTGTGAGATGGAGTCGGGAGTGGTGGTCACACGGGCTTTGGTTGCCTTTGGGCATTCAGCGACTTTGTGATCACTGGTGGCACAGAGGAGACACAGGTTGTGGTCCATGCATCTTTGATGTTCGGTCAGGAGAAGTTTGCCATCCTTTCCGAGGGTTTTGGTATACTTGGGTGGGTCGGGCATTTTCCCGTCTTTGTTCTTGGAGGTGTCTTTGCTGCTATTATGGTGGCTGTTATGTTGCTGGCGGTTGTCCGAGGTGGATCTGTTTCCAGGCTTGTCCGATCTGATATCTTTTTTTGGCTCATTGCTGCCCTCGGCAGACTGCTCAGCTTTTCATTCCCAATACCTCATGTCGATCCTTTGAATACGATTTTGGAGTTCGTCGAGTGTGCGGGGTTTGTTGAAATGGATGAGACCATCTTTGATGTGTTTCGGCAGTGCCGTGTATGCCTTGTGGAGGAGGGCATTGTCGTTGTAGTCGACAAAGGCTGCAAGCCTGTAAAATTCCACAAAGAACCAAGTGGCTTTGTGGTTGTCCTGCATAGTTAGCTTTTCAAGGGCCATCTCAGCATCAGCGTTTTCGTCCCAAGAGCCGAAGTTGATCTGTAATTCGTCAATAAAAAGCTCCAGGTTACTGGTCCAATGGGGTTCTGTATTGGGATTACCTGTCAGGTAAGGCTCGAAGCATTCCAGAGCCGTTCCTTTCAGGTAGGAGACTATGTAATTGACTTTTTGCCTATCGTTGGAGAACGAGTTAGGCCAGGTGTGGAAGTTCATTCTGCAAAGGAAGATGAAACCCTTTAACTTCTTGGGGTCAGTTCTGTCGAAGGGTTCTGGTTCTTGGATTCTGGCGGCTTGATGGTCTTGTCGGTGGTTCCGAGCGGTCTTGCCGAGTTCGAGAATGGTGTTCAGAAGGTCTTGATTGTTGGCTGGGTTCATGGGGGCCCTGGCCCTAGGAGGTGGCCCGGCTTACAGAGCTTGCCTGGGCTGTGGGGCTGGTCGGGCTCGGGCAACTTGCCTGGCCTGCGGCACAGACGGAGGGGGTGCAGCCACGGGCTGATGAGGTGCAACTGTGGGTTGAGAGGGGGCGGCTGTTGGAGTATGGGGGGGTTCAGGCATGTTCGCCTGTCAGGGGTGCTGAGGCTGTTCCTCAGTTTCAGCATCTGTGTCATAGTGTACTGAACTGGGTTTGTCCTCCGCCAGATGGGGTTCTTGATCATCGTTATCATAATCTGCATATTCAATTTCATCATCGACCACCTCTTTAATGCGTGGTTCTTGCTCGAAGGGGGAGGCGAGATGCCATAGTTCTATTGTCGGCGAGGTATAACCAATGAGAAGGGGCAGGGTACCAGAGGCTTCGCACTCCCTTCGTTGATTTACTGTGGGGGTGAGCCGATTGTCATCCATACGGGCTGTGGATATAGTTTGTGGGGGCATGATTGTAAGAATGGAGGTGGTACGGAAAGCAGTGTCACTCAGAATATACTGTTAGGATTCGGTAATGCCGAAATATCGGTTAAGTCCTGCAAACCATTCTGGAGTGGCTAGGCTTCAACGTGCTCGTGCGTTGCACCCTGCTGTTCTGTGCTTGCCACTAATTTGGACAGTAAGAAGTCTCGTGAGGATGCCGAGGGCATCGGCTCGAGCGAAGGACTTTGTAGATGGGAAAAGGACAAAGGGGTGCGAACTGAATTGATATTCTGAGTGAGGAACTATCTACATACATCCCGCTACTTATATAGTTAAGAAGCAAGATGTGGAACAGGGTGGCATAAGGAATAGAAACAATAAGGTATGAAGAAACCACATGGAGGCATTGTCTACAGTGATCAAGAATAGAATAAGGAATGTAAGCGAGATTAGAATAATAGAGGATGGATGACAACAAGATAATGAGGGAGTGGAGGAGGAAATAGAACAATGACGACCGGAGATAAAACAATAGGGCCACGACCAAACAATAATGAAGTAGTAATATGTTTCAGGGAGAGCGAGTCAAGGAATGGATAGGGGGTGAAGGAACAATGAAGAGGATAGGACGAGAGGAGTGGTCCAGATGATATACCGGGTGTACCGAGCCAAGGCTGCGTGATAGTGCAAGATGATATGGGTAAGGGCCGGTTGGTTGGTATTCCTGAGTGAGCCGGTACTTGGTGTTACAGACTTGACTGGAGTGCCTGACTATAAAACAATAGGGTTGTGGCCAAGGATAAAACAAGGACAGGTTGTCCCGAGGTGAGGCAGGTTGAGGAATAAGGAGTGGATGGGGTAGGATTAATGGATGGTGAATGGGGCAGAGTGGATGAGGGATAGGGACAAGGAATGTGGATGGTGGATGTGCCAAGCTGAGACTAGCATATCAAATGACTTGCATGTGGTGTGAGCACTTGTATGTGGATGTAGTCTGACTGCTCGGTCTGCACTGCCAAATTACTGGACACTTGGTACATGTACTTGACAGCCTGACACCATCCAGTTATCCTCTGGCTTTATGTCCCTGAATTTATTAATGTCATACCTAGGTGCAGAGTGAGCCATTAGAGTCCTTGAGACTTTTAATCTCTTGGTTAATGTGCTGGGTTAGGAGTGTTGTAAAATTGTTCTATCTATCTTAATTTTTATTTGTTTTTACTTTGTTATTATTTTATGTGTATATAGGTGGTGCGATGGGAAGGTTTTGAGTTTGTCTAAGCACTGACCCAGGGAGGTGGCTACAGGGGATGTGTGAGGACACAAGAGTCACATATAGGTATCCCTAGTACCATCCATGTTTAGTACAGGTGTGAGTGTCTCACAATACATCTCAAGTTTTATTCCCACTGCATCCAGGGGCCTCAATAATGATGGTGATTGATCTAGCCCAATTTGGCCTGATAACATACTTGATTACATGAGTGTGTGGGAGGAGCTGAGCCAAGCTAGGTTGGCAATCTGTGTGCCCTCGGGCGCATTGTCCCCATTGTGCAATTCAATATCCTCGATGGCATCTGCGAGGCCATCCTGCTCAGACTGGAGGTTGGTTGAAGCAGTGTGTACAACCACCGTGTAGGAACATTTGGGAGATAGTGGCATGAGGGTCATTGTTCTTAACTGTCAAGCCCGCAACACCGAGTACCGACTCACTCGGTAATACCGACCAACCAGCCCTTACCCACATCATCTCGCACTACCGTGTGGCCTCGGCTCAGTACACCTGGTATATCGTATGGACCACTCCTCTCATCCATCCCTCTTCATTTTTCCTTCACCCCCTATCCACTCCTTAACCCGTTTCCCCCGAACAACATGACAGCCACTCATTGTCCTGGCCACTGCCATTGTTTTATCTTGGGCCATCCTCTATTGTTCTATTCCCGCCCACCATTTCATTATCTTATTCTCAGCCATACTCTATTATTCTAATTCCGCTTACATTCCTTATTCTATTTCTGATCACTGTGGACAATGCCCCCATGTGGTTACTTCATACCTTATTGTCTCCATTCTTTACACCACCCTGTTCCACATCTTGCTTCTTAACTATATAAGTAGCGGGATGTATGTAGATAGTTCCTCACTCAGAATATCGATTGATTCGCACCCCTTTGTCCGCTCCCTATTTCTAAAGTCCTTTGCTCGAGCCAACACCCTTGGCATCCTCACGAGGCTCCTCTCACTATCCAAATTAGTGGCACGCATGGAACAGCAGGGTGCAACACATGGGCACATTGAAGCCTAGCCACTCTGAAATGGTTTGCAGGACTTAACCAATATCTCGGCGTCACCGAATCCTGACATTAACCCAGTGTTCTGCATGGGCATTATCTAGGCTTACATCCTCTGCCGCCTTGAATACAAGCGTGATATTGCTTTCAGTGAACTTTGTTATGCCCCTCAAAGGGTGGGGTGTCAGGAGGTTGACGTTCGGGGGCACCTTGGAGTAGTTTGTTATAAGGTCATTACAGTACCTTGGAATGACTACTGGTGTCCTAGGGCATCCTTCGCAGTGTTTTTGAGAGACACAAAAATCTGGTTATGCTGCAATTAGGCAATCATTCTCTCCATTTGTGTGGCAGCCAGGTTGACATTGGCTATGAGGACTTGTTTGGCTGTGGAGGCATATGACACTGCCATTGCTGTGGCAGGGGCTGCTGTGGATGGGCTAGATGTGATTGCCTCCTTCAGTTCCTTCACTGCATTTTGAAATTCATGTTTGAAGTCAGTCTGAGAGTGTGGCCGCCTCACAGAGTAGTCTGGTGATACCACAAGTTGCTGAGCCCCTTCCTTACCTACGTTCCAGGAGGATGGGACCCACTTGAAGTCCCCGAATGACTCAAGCATGGTCGCTAATGCAGAGATTGTAGAGATTGTAGTTGGGTATGGCAGATAGGGTTTCCTGGGGTTTACCATGCTATAATATTGGAGAGTCGGTTGGATAATGAGGGGAATAATCTCCCTGATTTTACTATGATTTTAGATCTATTTATTACTAGGGAAAGTATTGCCCTATAGTGAATCTACTGGGAGCTCAGTCCTGGGTTTACTCTCCACTTAGGTACTGGGAAACCGGCCTGGGCACCAAAGCGCCGGTTTATAGATTTGTGGTTCTCCCACAAGTTAGATATAATATGTAGTGGTATAATATAATATATGTGGTGTTGGAAACCCAACTGTGACCCGGCCTTGCTTTATGATGAGTAGCTGGTATCCTACTCCTGAATGGGAAAGTGCACTCAATGCTTAACCTTCAGTTCGGCACGAGGCAAGGATATTCAAGTGTAGCCTAATGGCTAGTATGATAGGGGAAGAACTACTGTTATAATTCGTTGTTATACTACTACAAGTTTCTCATGTTATATATAAAATAGACAACTTATTTATAAATGAAAGCTTCATGGAGTGAAGTTAGAAGCTAGCCCAATGCAGCCGAACACGTAGTACACCCGCATACATATATGCGGTGGAAACGATATGGGTGAAACCTTCACAGGGGAATGGATAGAAATAGAATATGATTGACAATGAACTGAATGGAAGAACACATGCCAGTAAGTCTCCTGCCCAATGTGTCCAAATGAGGTGAGCCGGCCCTTGGGGTAGGTATGGGGCCGGGTAGACAGTGTGGTGGAAAACATGCTCCTAAATCCACGAAAATATTCGTGGATGTTCCTCATGAATATGGGACTTCAGTGTGGAGC
>QLPI01006160.1:0-30995 GCA_003314275.1 Chroogomphus rutilus | reverse complement strand
TAAATAAATTAGCTGCCTAAAGAATTCTTCAATCCTACTGTACTTGCTCATAATCTCATCACCAAGTAGATAAATGCTTCTTCCACACCAACACCATGGAATACCTCGGATACATCCTCTCTCCGAAGGGCCTGACCATGACGGACGACAAAGTCAAAGTCATCCAAGAATGGCCTGAACCCCAAAAAATCAAAGACATTCAGTCTTTCCTTGGATTCACAAACTTCTACCAACACTTCATCTTCAACTACTCCAACATCACGGTGCCACTAACTCGTCTAACATGAAAAGATACTCCATGAAATTTTACTGAGAATTGCAGAACATCCTTTGAGATGCTCAAAAAGGCATTTACCATGGCACCAATCCTACAACAGTGGATCCCCAGATCTCAACTCATTGTCGAGTCCAATGCCTTGGACTACGCCCTCGCAGCAATTCTATCCACCATATCACCAATGGACAACGACATCCACCCAATAGCCTTCCACTCCCGAACCTTCACCCCTCCGGAATTAAACTATGACGTATATGACAAGGAACTACTGGCCATCTTTGAAGCCTTCAAAACCTGGAGACACTACCTAGAAGGTTCAGCAGATCCGATCGATGTCATCACCGACCACAAGAATCTAGAATATTTCTCAACAACCAAGTTACTCACCTGTCGGCAGGTCCGATGGTCCAAATACCTCTCCCAGTTTAACATGGTAATCTGCTTCCGACCTGGTCACCTCAGTGCTAAACCGGACACACTGACTAGACGATGGGACATCTACCCTAAAGAGGGAGGAAGCAACTACACCAAGATCAATCCGCACAACCTCCAACCAGTCTTTACAACAGAACAACTCGTATCGTCACTCTGAGCCACCTCCCTGTATACTCTGGTAATGCAAGCCACAATGATCATGGACGTAGAACAACTCCATAAAGACATCCGAACCTCACTCCAAGAAGACCCCACAGCCTTGTCCCAAATGGACACCCCCACCGATCGATGGACCATCTCCGAGGACGGACTTCTCCTCCTTGATAAAAGAATCTACATCCCTGATCATGGAAACCTCCGACTCTGAGTGTTACAAGACAAACACAACCATCCAATCTCAGGACACTTCAGTCAGAATCGGACATTGGAACTCATACAAAGAGACTACATTTGGCCCAAACTCCGAGATTCCGTTAAGTCCTATGTTAAATCTTGCACCACTTGTATGAGGTCCAAGCCACAGAGACATCGCCCCTATGGGCTACTCAAGCAATTACCAATCCCTGAACGACCTTGGAACTGAATCTCTATGGACTTCATAGAGAAACTGCCCACTTCAGACAGCTATGACACTATCCTTGTCATCGTAGACTGCCTAACAAAGCAGTCCCTCTTCATCCCCACCGTCAACACAATCACCACCCCAACCCTAGCCAGACTCTTCATCCTACATGTATTCTCAAAGCATGGGGTACCATCACACATCACCTTGGACCAAGGATCCGAGTTTGTCTCCTCATTCTTCCGATCCCTTGGAAAAGCCCTAGATATGAAGCTTCACTTCACGTCAGGATACCACCCCGAGGGGGATGGACAAACTGAAGCATGAATCAAACCCTCGAACAGTACCTCCGAGTGTATTGCAACTACTAGCAAAACAATTGGTCCGAACTATTACCTATTGCCGAATTCGTGTACAACAATGCCCCTAATGTAACAACGGGAATCTCTCCCTTCTATGCCAACAAGGGCTATCATCCAAACATCACTTTCCACCCCGAACATGACCTTGCTTCCTCTCGGGCACATGACTTCATAGTCGACTTGGATGACCTGCACCAACAACTCCGAAAGACTATATCCAAAGCTTAGACCCGATACTCAGCCTCCACAGATCATCACTGAGCGGTTCCCCTGAACTTCAAAGTTGGAGACAAAGTCTTCGTTAAGTCCAAGAACATCCGAACTACGAGACCTTCTAAAAAACTAGCAGAGAAATTTCTAGGTCCCTTTGAAATCATCGCACAAGTAGGAACTATCTCCTTCACCCTGCGACTCCCCAAAAGCATGAGAGCCATCCACCCAGTCTTCCATGTCTCTATGCTTGAACTCTCAACTCTGAACACCTTCTCCGAACACATACCCCCACCGCAACCCCCAGTCATCATCGATGGGGAATCTGAATATGAGATCTCCGAGATCCTCAACTCGAAGATCGACGGAAGAAGATGCAGGTGCTCCCTCCAGTACCTAGTCCGATAGACCGGATACGAAGGTACCAAAGATGAAACATCCTGGCTGCCAGCCAACGAACTTGGCCACACCTCCAAGGTAGTCTCCAACTTCTACCGAGCATACCCAGACAAACCAGGTCCCCTGGGTGATGTCCTAGAGTCCCTCACCTCGGACCGATAGTTCACTTTGTTCTGACTTAGGCATTTTCACTCAATTCAAAAAAAAAGAAAATATATATATATTTAGAAGAACCTCCTATTCTGGAGACCCAGGTGCATCATCCTGGCCCGACCCATCATCCCTCGGACCCCCACCATCCTCCTTCTCCTTCCCCTTGTCGCTCTTCTTCTCCTTCCCCTTACCCTTCTCTGGCCCCTTCCAGTTCTCCCTCGGAGAACTCTCCCACCACTCATCCGTCTTCTGCGACCAGTTGAACCACTGAGCCTGCTCGATGATTTGGAGGTTATTCATGTGAACCAGGGCCTTGGCAATCCTCCGGTTCTCCTCCTGAATACCCCACACGTCCTGCCTCAACCCCCACAGCTCTTCAACCACCTCCTTCAAGTCAACCCCAGAGGTGCTCAGACCCCGAGATGGCCCCTCAATCACCACTTCCAACTTCTGCCTCCTCAACTTTGGACCCACACCATCTTCCAAGGCACCTCTCCCTCTCTTCCCCTTGCCATCCGTCCCTTTCTCCTCATCATCCCTCCCTGAACAGACTTTCTGCAGCCCGATCGGAAACCCATGACTTCTGATTCTGACACTTTCTGAGACTCCAGAAATCAAGGTTCCACATGCAAACAAACTTAAGATCGCTGCATGCCTCACCCCTTGTTTTCTCCCCCCATTAGCCCCCTTGTATTTTTCCTTGTCCCCTTGTCTTTACTCGGCACAAGATAGTACAAGGATAGATACATGTATATAAGACACTAGTCGACTGGACTATTTGCCAGTATGAATATCGATTTAGTTCTGCATCATAGTTCTGATTCAGTTCTGGTAACTTTCCGACTTTCCAAAATTAGGGACAGACGATCGAGGAGGGTGCAACACATAAGTTGAAGCCAGTCCCTGCGACCTCGAACCACTCGAACAACTAGTCAAACTACCTAAAACCATGAACAGTCCGAAGCCCCTGGCGCTTCCATCCTTCTGCACTTTCCGCCTGAAACGACCTCTGATTTCCAAACATCCAGGAAACGAGGACTTCTGGAAACCCTTTGGAATCACCAGAAATAACTCTAGGAGCACCTAGCTAAGCGCCTGATATGTGATCTTAACACCAAGCTACTACAACTGGCCTGCAGGACTTGGCCAGTTCCCACCCACACCTTCTGCATTACTGAGGCCTGACAGTATACTCAGACTCACACTACTTCCCATGCCTCTTACCTCTTATGATTATGCCTCTACAATCTAGATCTGCTACCTGCAAGGTGACTGGCACCTCAGGCATCAAAGCTGAGAAATCAGCAGAGGTGGCCAAGTCAAAAAACTAGTCAGCAACTCTCTGGCCCCTTAGCACACCAGGACTTGTGTTGACTCAGCAAGTGCTAGTACTGGGGTTAAGGTCAATGCTTGTGCCCTTCTTAATCCTAACTCTTTGATAATCCTTCTATCTTCTGTTTTGGTACTGAGTTCCTTGATGACCCCTCTTAAATGCCTAATTGATTCAGGCTCTACTCACTGCTTCATCAAATCCTCCTATGTTTGGGAACATAAAATTCCTACTACCTCCATTGACTCGATCCCCCTTAAATTATTTGATGGCACTACTAACTCGGTCATTACTGAATCCATAGAACTGCCGATCAAAGTTCCATCAGGACATTTACAGTCTATCTATATGTATGTCACATCAGGACATTTACAGTCTATCCGTATGTATATCATATCACTAGATTCATCTGTATCGGTAGTACACGGTCACAACTGGCTCACCCACTACAATCCATTGATTGATTAGGTATTGGGCAGTATTACATTCTAAAAAACCACTAATGACCCTAGGTACATCCCGATGGCTTTGGTTCAGCCGTGTTAGAGTCCAAGTTTGCATCAGGTCTGAGCTGATGTAGGTCGGTCCGAGTTGTGTGTTCGGAGTCGTAAGGACTTGGCTTCAACTTTAATGTTGCGCCCTTCTCGATCATCAGTCCTTTATTTCGGAGGTTTGGAGAAGATAAGTTTTGGAGTTTAAGAGTGAGTGAGAATACTAAGTTGATATTCGAACTAAGGGTATAGTACAGAAGTCTGGAGGTATTTATACATGCAATCCTTATTGTAACTAATTAGGAATAGTCAAGAGAACAATAAGATGAACAAAAACAGAGTACAAGAGAAATATACATCTGGTGTTACAATAAGACTATTGTTCGACGAAAAAGGAAGATGTCTGAGGTCCGAGGTCAATGATGCTAGTCAGACTCGGAGGTGGTAATGTAGGTTCGGACTTGGTTTGGAGTAGGGTTCTTTCATAGTGCCCTATATCGGATGTCTGGGATGTCGGAGTTATATCGCGGATATAACAGTGCCCCCCTGTTAGGACCAAGCCTCAAGGTCCTGGCGCTTAATGACGGTGGAGGTTACCATGGGAAGATTATGTGATTAGGCGTTGAAAAAAGGTATAAAAGGAGGACCCTTTTCCATAGCAGTAACCCAACCATGTCGTCACCCAACACCCCCCCCTTGACGACGAAGTCGCATTGATGGAGCAAATGTGAGCGACTTCGGAGAAGCTCAAAAAGGTCCAAGCTGAGAAAAAAAGGAAGGCTAAGGAGAAGCGGAAGGCCGAGGAGGAGGCCAAGCGAAAGGCCGAGGAGGAGGCCAAGCGGAAGGCCGAAGAGGAGGCTAAACAGAAGGCCGAAAAAGAGGCCAAAGAGAAAGCCAAGAAAGAGGCCAAAGAAAAGGCCGAAAAGGAGGCCAAGGAAGTGGCTGAAAAATGGGCCAGAGATCAGGAGGCCGTTAGGCAGAAAAAGGAGGAAGAGGCCGAAAAGCTCCGAAAGGAGGCGGCTTCAAAAAAGGTTCCCAAGAAGATGCCTTGAAAAAAGGCCATCAAGAGCTCCCAGATGATTTCAGAGCTATCGACTATCGTGGAGGACGAGTCCCAGCAAGGGGGCCCTTCCAGTGTAGTAACTTGGAGACTGTCCCCGAATGCAGAAGCAGGGGGCTTGGGTTTGAATGAGTGGGAGAAGGAGCATGTCTGAATGCTCCAACAACAACAGGCACTCTGAGTACATTGGGCCCAGAAGGCCTTTGAAAACTCCCAGCTGAGGGATGCTAGAGCGGACGGTGCCGAGGTGGGTCTTGGTCCATTTGAAGCGAGCCGCAGGATGCTGATGAGCTTGCGTCCTGACTTATACCATCAGCCATCCGAAGACGTGCCTGACTGGGTTGCGGACCCTGGTCGGATATGCAAACACTGTTTCAACTGGGGCGAACCTTGTGTGTGGCCCACTTCGGGGAAGGAGACTTCCTGCTTCATTTGTGCAGAGCAGAAGGTGGGGTGTAAGGAGAGGGGTCTGAGTTGGTTCATAACACTTGGCTTCAACATACTTGTGTGTTACACCCTACTTTCCACGCATGCCACTGATTTGGGGCAGATGGGATACTCAAGAGAGTGCTGAGAGTGTCATCCTGAGTGGTGGACTCTAAAGAGCAGGAGGGAGAGCAGAAAGGCATAAACCTAGTTGATACTCAGACTGAGGAACTATGTACATGCATTTGCTACTTATATAGGTTAAAAGGCAGAATGTGGAATAAGGGTGGCATAAGACATGGAGAAAAGAATAAGGTATGGAGACCATGTAGGAGTATTGTCCACAGTGATCTAGAATAGAACAATAAGGTATAACAAGAATAAAACAATGAGATATGTCTGATAATAAACGAGTAGGAGTGCAAGTGAAAATAGAACAATAGAGGTGGCCGAATAAAAAACAATAGGGCTGTGACCGATTGATAAATGAATAGTGAATGTCCCGAGGAGAAAACAGGTAAAGGGAAGGATGGGGAATGAAGAATAATAAGGAATAGAAGGATGGGATGGGGAATGTGAACCAAATGATGAACCAAATGTACCAAGCCAAGACCACATACTAGTGTTAAGTCTTGGTAATGCTGATAGTGTGGACAGGAGTCAGCCAAGTCCTGCAGACCGATGAAGATGGCTAGGCTTCAACATACTCATGTGTTGCACCCTGCTGTCCCATGCGTGCCACTAATTTGGACAGAAGAAGGAACCGGAAGGGTGCCAAGAGTGTTGGCCCAAGTAAAGGAATTCAGACGGAAAGAGGGAGGACTAGAGGATGTGAACCAAGTTGATATTCAGAGTGAAGAACTATCTACATACATTTTCTACTTATATAGGTTAAGAAGCAAGATGTGGAACAGGGTGACATAAGGAATGGAGAACAATAAGGTATGAAGAATCATGTGGGAGCATTTTCCACAGTGATCCAGAATAGAATAAGGAATGTGGATGAAAATAGAACAATGAAAATAAGATAATAGAAATGTGGCCAAAAATAGAATAATAGAGAGTGACCAAATATAAAACAATAGGGTCATGGCTGAAGATAAAACAATGGTAAAATGTCCTGAGGTAGAATGGGCCAAGAAATAAGGAGTTGGTGGGGCAGGATTAATGGATAATGAGTGGTGAGGAGTGGATGAGGAATAGGGATGGGAAATGTGGAGGGTGAATGTGCCAAGCTGAGACCAAAGTACCAAGTGGCATATGTGTGGTTTTGTCACTTGCATGTGGAATTAAGCTGATTGTTCGGTCGGCACTGCTGAGTTACCTGATACTTGGTACATGCACTTGACAACTAGTAAGGAATGGCTTGTCACCGGTGTATGGGATTAACGGTAAGGGTCGTTCAGTCGGTACTACCAAGTGAACCAGAGCTCGGTATTATAGGCTTGACAAATATCTGGTGAAGTGAGTTAGGTACCCTAGAGAAGAGAATTTGTAGGTGCCAGAGAAAAATATGAGGAATGCAAGCCAGAAAACACAAGAGTTCCACAGGCGATTCCCAGCAGCACCCAGGCATATAGGCCATATCTTCCACAGACTACCCTTCCACCTGTACAAAACCTTGGAGTGTAGGTGATGTGTGAGAGGATATGAGATGTGATGATGCACAGAGGGATGAGCGATACATCTGGAACGTGTGCATGGTTGAGAGGTGTGGACAGCATGCAGAAGGCCATTGCACGCATAGTGGTGGTAGGTGTGACAAGTGGATGCAACAAGTGTGCAATGGTGGGCATGACAGATGTGCAAGTGAAAGCCAGGAAGTGTACACATGAGGGTGTAGGCCAGTGCAGCATGCACAAATATGGCTGGGGAAATGCATATGTGTGATGGCAAGTGCTGTAGTTGTGCAGGTGAGGGCCAGGAGGTGTGCTGGTATGAGTGTATACTGCAGGTGCAATGGATTGGCACAGCAAGTGCATGCAGTAGGCATGATGGATAGGCACAGCAAGTATACATAGTAGGTGTAACAGATCAGCACAGCAAGTGAATGTGATGGGCACAAGGCAGGTAGGCATAGTGAGTGTGTAACAGCAGGTGTGAGGCAGGTGGGTACAGCAAGTGTGCAACTGCAGGTGCAAGCCAGCACAACAATGTGCAAACAAAACTGGGAGGTGTGCAGGCACAAATGCATGCAGGCAAAACAAAAAACCCTGAGTTGGTACAAGTGCACATGGCAGGTGTGACAGATAGGCATAGCAAGTGCATGTGGTAGGTGCAATGGATGGGCACAGCAAGTGTGACAGCAGGCATGACAGGTGCACAGGCACAAACCCATGCAGGTGCAACAAAAAAGACTCAGTCACCATGCATGCCAGTGTGATGAGGAAACAACCTGTAAAAAAAAAGAGTCACCATATATCCTGGTGCGATGAAGAAACAACCTATAATCATTGCACAAGCCAGTGCAATGAGAAAAGGATCTATGGCTAGCAGAGAGCTCTAGAGGATCCTAGTCCAGGGAAGTTGACATTCATGCCGGTGTAATGAGAAGACTAACTAACCAGTCTGTGACCCCTGCCTTACCTTCTTCTCACAAAAAGGATGCCCCACCAATCATACACACTAGCATGACGGCTAGGACAAGTGCAGGGGTTGTTGACCTTCTTCTCACCACCTCTTTCAGACAAGCCTGCAGGTGGGAGGGTGTTTTGGAACCATAAAAGAGGTAACCTGAGACCCATGACAAAACTTTGGTATAAAGAAAGCCTAATCAAGTTCTCTGACAAGATGACAGCAAGCTAATGCCTGTCTGGGTTGATGTCCAAAAAGAATTGTTTAGAGCCCTTGTAGTCACTAATAATAAAAAGAAAAGAAATATTCCCATGGCTTGTAGTCTTGTGACTGGTCAAGTCACAAAATATTATTAGTAAATGAGCCATGCTTCTGGGCTGACCTTTATGTAATAGCCATTATATAAGCCCAGGAATTTGTTGTACAAGTTGGTCTGAGAACTTGACCCAGGAATTTGGTGCCATTTTCTATGTATTAAGTAATTGACACCCAATTATGGTTCCTTGTGGGTCCAAATAGAGGTAGGCAAAAAATACATGTTTTTGAGGTTTTTCCTTGGACTTGAAGGTTTGTTATTTAAGAGTTAATTACCATAAGTATTTCACTCTTAAATGGCCAGCCAAAAGTTATGATATTTTTTGGTAGTCAATTCAAGACTGATTTGTTGAGTGATTTTCTGAGTAAGAGAGGTTTAGAATCCAATATACTGATCCAGTTCAGTGGCCCTTCATGTCTAATGGAGAATTTCCCATTCCCCAACAGAGGGATAATGAATGAGCAATACAGGTACTTATACCAAACAAGCACTAGCTCCTCTAACCCAGTACTTTGGATCACTCAGTAGACAGGCAATGATCAATGCATGTATCATCAATGAGGACATTGACTTTAAAGGGAGGTAATGTCATGATTTCTCCACTCCTCTCTCTATTGCTTGTTATTGAACTCTGCTACTCCACCAGACCATATGTATAGTTCTTAGGTAATTAGTTAAAGCTCAGTCTTGAGCTGGTCAATACACTGACAAGTATCATTGCTCATTTCCCTCTTCTGCTCCCAAGTGTTGAAGCTCTTGTTGCTTACAGATCTGCCCCATCTGGAGATTCTCTCATATGAACATATCTAACTCGGCTTGTTCCAATAAGGACATCGGATACACCTTGCAGTTCATGGGACTTGAACCAGGTTCCAGCTCTATCATGTGATCCTAGACCTTTCAGGCTAGGAGTTTGTCAAAGGACTCCTTTGTGAACATGCTTTTGAATTCTCAAAGGTAGTTGGGGTTCTTGATGTCAACTTACATATTTAAGTAGTGGGCCTTGGCCAATATTTGCAATATGATGGGCAACCTAAATTTGCTCTGAATCTGGCAGTAGTATCACAAACAGCAGCTTGTCTCCCTCTTCCAACTTACAGTATCTCACATCTCTCCTTCCTCGGTCAGGCCACCATCTTCTCTTTCATCCTCCTCACACTCTTCATTAAGTAGCTTTGGGAATGGGCCTGTTTGGCAGGTATAAATATGTTGCCAGTTGCTCCATGCCTCTTTTTGCTCCTCTTGGAACAGCACATGTGGCATTTGGCAGGGCACCTGCTCATCTTGACCTTCCAGGTCTTCCAGTCGATTTTGGGATTGTGTTCTTCTAGCCAGATGAAACCAACTATGCTGTCCTATCTTCCCAGGTTGGTGACCGCAAACATAGTCCTTTCTGTGTGCCCATCTACTTGAAGGATCATGTCTATGATCTCACAGATAGACCTGGCTTCATTGGGGGACCCATCCACATCGTACACTGGGATCGGTCTTTGGAGCTTACAGGTAGCAAGTTAGTGGCACTCTACATATGCTCAGTTTATGAACTGCCCCATGGCTCTACAGTCCATAAGGGCTGGCCCTGACCTGACTTTGGCCATGTCATTGGTCTAGATCTCTACTTTGATGACCAGAGATTTGGGGGTTGGTGTAGTGGCTATCATGTATCTCTTGGAAAGCCTCTTCTTCCATTGTTTGGGCCAGGTCTGAGTCATTTTAGAGAGGGGGTCCTTTTTGAGTGTGTTTTTTTTTGGTTGTTTGGTCTGGGTGGTCGGAATGGGGGTTGTTTCATTCTTAGGTTCCAGTATGGAAAACCAATTATGTACAGGCAGCAGGGGCATACAATTCACCCACTGTGGGTTCCAAAACCCTCCGTTCCTTTACTCTCTACCTCCACATCCCTTTTATCCTTGGCCTCTATCATCATCTCAGACACATCTACTAATGCAAGTAGCTCAGGCAACAGTTCTATGTTTTCTTCTATGTTTGTGGTGCTAATATTGAAGGCCTGTGGGCATTCCTGAGCATAGTGTCCTGTTTCTTTACACCAGTGGCAGGTCCAAGGCAAGCCATCCCTGAATCGAGCTTGATCAACCTCTATAGGGGTGGGCCCTTTCTTTGGAGTCAAGGCAGTTGTTGGTGCAAGCCAAGGCATGCCAAAGTTATAGTTTACCACTCCCACTTGCCTAGGGAAGATTGGAGCCACTTTGAGAGGTATCACAGGGGGTCAAGGGGTCATTCTAACATGGGTCCAGTTGGTTTTCACAAAGGCTTCGTTTGCTTCTTGGTTATGGGCCACTTTTCAAGCCGCTTCATACCATCCTTTGGGTTTATTGAAATCAGGTGTCCCATCTCCCAACAATGCCACTCTGGACTGGATTCTGGGTTCCAAGCCCTTCCTGAACTTAATCACAATCATCTTGTCGTCATAATACTCTGCCAAGGCCACCAGTTCCTCGAAACAGACAATGTATTCTTCAACCAAGTCTCTGTTTTGATACAAGCCAGTTTCTTTGAGTCATTTTAAAGCTGAAAGCTACTCATTCCTTAAGCAGAAGTGTTCTACCATGTCTGTCTTGAATGTCTTCCAGTTAGGGTATAGGGGGTGTCCAGCTCACTCACTCTACAAAACCCTGTTAGTGTACCAAGCCACTTATCCCAACTTGAAGTATGAGAGTGCCCAGTGGATGTGGGCTTGGTCAATGGTGAACTGGTTGCCACAAACTGCAAAGTAGATGTCACAGGAGTTGAGGAAGGCTCTCCCTTTCTCTTGGTCTCTGTCAAAGTCAGATGGGGCAGCTGGTCAGGCTTGGGAATCAGTTTGAGATGTAAGGTGCAAGGAGTCTGCATGTGCTGGGTATTGGATCATCTTCAGGGTTGAGGTAATCTGAATCTCTACACATGGGGTTGTTGTTAAATTTTGAGATGATTGCCCAAAGGGCTTTGCTAATGGCTGTATTGACCACTCGGTTCTCTGCCAACTCCTGTTCTAGCCTCAGAAGCCACTCTTTGGCATCTAATTTTGGGTGCATCTTTGGGTAGGGAGAGTCACTCACTGGCTCTTTTGCAGCTATGGAGGAGGGGGAATATGGTCTCTGATATGTGAGTGAAGTGGTGCTCTCCAAATTGCAATCACTGAGACTGAAACCACCTATGGTTACACCACCCAGTCCTTGTTTGGTAGAGGTTTGTCTAATGTAAGGGCAACCCAGTAGTGCTTGAAAGCTGTCACTCAGTGCCTAGAAATGGGGGAATTCATAAGCTCAGTTATTTGTCTATGTACACAAAGGGAGGGGACTTCACCTAGCAATGAGGGAATTCCTAAGAGTAAAACTAAGGCCCCTTGCTAGTGAGTCCCATGCTCTATATACCCTATGCCCACACACTGCTTCTGTCAGGCTCCGGGAATGCCGAGGAGTGGCCAAGTCCTGTAGGCCAGAAGTAGTGGCATGGCTTCAACGTGCTTGTGCGTTGCGCCCTACTTCCCATGCATGCCACTGATTTGGGACAGAGGGATACCTGGGAGAGTGCCAAGAGTGTCGGCCCAGGTAAAGGACTTGGGACAAGAGAAGGGAGGACAAGAAGGCATAAACCTAGTTGATTTCCAGAATGAAGAACCATCTACATACATTGGCTACTTATATAGGCTAATAAGTGAGATGTGAAACAGAGTGGCACAAGGAATAGAGAACAATAAGGTATGAAGAATCATGTGGAGGTATTGTCCACAATGATCAAGAATAGAACAAGGAATGTGGGTGAGAATAGAACAATGAAGTATGACCGAGAACAAAAGAGTAAGTGAGAATAGAACAATAGAAAGTGGCCAAATATAAAACAATAGGGCCACTGCCAAGTGACAATGAATAGTGAGTGTCCTGAGGGTAAACAGGCAAGGGGAAGGACAGGGAATAAAAGAATGATAAAGAATAGGAGGGTGGGATAGAGATAATGAATCAAATGATGAACTGAATGTACCGAGCCAAGGCCATACACTGGTGAGGGATGATATGGTAAGGGTTGATTGGTTGGTACTGCCGAGTAAATCAGAGCATGGTATTGTGGGCTTGACAGCTTCCCTATCATACATTACCCTTCCTTTGGGTCTGGCAGTATAATCTTCTGAATGCCCATAGGCCTGGTCCCAGGAGTCTGGTTTAAGATATCGGGTTGTTGGCTTGGCATATAATAGGGAGATCAGTCAGTTGTTGAACTTTAGAGAAAGGCTTCTCAAGCTCTCCCAGCCCTTGGCTCATCTACTGTCTCATCTAACATCCTCAAATTTCTTCATCTTGCTCCCCAACTCCCTCTTCCACAGGTATGTCTCTCATCATCTGTGGGCCCCAAGGATGGCAAGGCTGTCATTCTGCTAGGCCAAGACCTCAGCTGACCGTGTCAGCCTACCGATTGAGTGGTTGGTGCTTGGCTTAGAGAAAAGGACGGGTTGTACCCTGACATATATGACCATCATATGAAAGAAGATACTTTTGGATCTAATAACCACTGCTGAGGTATAACTTGCTGAATTGCTGACATTACAAGACCACAAGGATGAAAAAAAAAACAAGAGGACACTGATATAGTTGAAAATCTTGTATAACCCTCTTATAACTTAATCCTGAGCTGTACTATGTTATGTGACTAATATATAACCTTGAGATTAACTATAAAAATGCAACCTGAGGGATATACAAAACAAGCAAAATCTGACTGTATGATAAATCATCAAGACCCCAAATGTACCCAGAGCATATAACCCCCTTTTGGATCTAACAACCATGGTTGGATCACAGCTACATCTTGGTCAATTGCTAGCATTACCAGACAACAAGGATATAATCAAACAAGAGGAGGTTGTGATGGTTGTAAATCTTCAATAACCCAATCTGTGGTTGTACTAATGTTATGCTACTAATGTACTGGCTTGAGATCAACAATGACTATGTGACCTCAAGGTTCTATAAGTAGAGTAGAATGGAAATCCTCTTGGTGGTGAGAAAAACAGGCTTTTGGTAGGCCTGGAGTAGTTTCACTAGGTATGGCTTGTTGGTTGAGTATAACAGGCTTTTGATAGGCCTGGCACACTTTTGGTAGGTATGGCTTTTGGTTGAATGTCATAGGCTTTCAATAGGCCTGGTGCACTTTCAGGTATGGCTTTTGGTCAAGTGTCACAGGCTTTCATTAGGCCTGGTTGTGCACACTTTTGATAAGCATTATGTCAAGTGGGTTTGGGCTTTCAAGGTTCCACAGTTCCTATCAGCACCTGTGGTAGTTAACAGGAGCAATCCTTGATCTATTTGTCTTGAATTTTGGTAGTGCTAAGCAAGGACCATGGAAAGAGCAACTGTTTGGCTTGAGCAGAGGTAATGGCTCATTGCAAACAGATGAGGAATTGAAAAGCATGTGTGACTAATATGACATGGCAACCAATGCATAGATTCCAGTTGAATTATTCCAACAGGTGTTTGGGCAGGTGCATTACAGACACATTAAACATCTCAAGGTCATTCATCCCCATCTCTTTGACTATATAAGTAGCACATCAGTTGTATGTAGTTTTTCATTCTGATAATCAACTATAACAATCATCTATATGCTCTCTATCTAAGTCCAAACTTGGGCCAACACTCTCAGCACTCTCCTGAGCACTTCTTTCAAAATCCAGTGGGCTTACAGAAGAAGGGTGAAATGCATGAGTATATTAAAGCTAGCCACATCTGTTCAGTCTGTTGGACTGGGCTGATACCCTGCTGTTAATTCTTGGTAATGCCAATAGTGCAGATAGGAGTTGGTCAAGTCCTGCAGACTAGTTGGGTGGCTAGGCTTCAACGTGCTCGTGCATTGCGCCCTATTGTTCCATGCGTGCCACTGATTTGGACAGAAAAGAGTCCCAGGAGGATGCCGAGAGTGTCAGCCCAGGTGAAGGACTTTAGACAGGAAAAGGGCAGACAAGGGGATGCAAACCAAATTGATATTCAGAGTGAGGAACTATCTACATACATCTGCTACTTATATAGGTTAAGAAGCAAGATGTGGAACAGGGTGGCATAAAGAATGGAGAACAATAAGGTATGAAGAATCATGTGGAGGTATTGTCCACAGTGATCAAGAATAGAATAGGAAATGTAGGTGAGAATAGAATAATGAAATATGGCTGAGAATAGAATAATGAGAGAGTGTCAAGTGCATGTACCGAGTATCTGGTAATTCAGCAGTGCCGATCAAGTAAATTGGACTACAAGTGTCCAAGCCGCATGCAAGTTACTAGGTATGCCAGTTTTGGCTCGGCACATCCACCATCCACATTCCTTGCCCCCATCTCTCATTCACCTTACCTCAATCCCCATCCATTAATCCTACCATGTCCACTCCTCATTCTTCAATCTGCCTTACCTCGGGACTTCCTGTCCTTGTATTATCCTCAGCCATGGCTCTATTGTTTTATAGTCGGTCACTCCCTATTGTTTTATCCTTGGCTACATTCATATTATTCTATCCTTTATTGTTCTATCCCCATTTACATTCCTTCATTCTAATTTTACTCATTGTGGACAATACCCACATGCTCTGCATACCTTATTGTCCTACATTCCTTATTCCACATGTCGCTTCTTAAACCTATATAAGTAGGGCATGCATGTACATATTTCCTCATTCTGGGTATTGACTAGGCTTAGGTCCTTCTGCCTTCTTCTCCTCTGTTAAGTCCTCTACTTGGGCTGGCATCATTGGTATCCTCCCGAGTATCCCATCTGTTGCAAATCAGTGGCATGCACAGAGAGTAGGGCACAACACACAAGCACATTGAAGCCAAAGCCACTACTTCCAGCCTATAGGACTTGGTCATTCCCATCCGACAACTCAGCATTCCCAAAGCTTGACAGAGAGTGGATGAGAAAAGAACAATGGAAAAAACGGCTGAAGATAAAACAATAGGGCCGTGACCAAATAACAAATGAATAACAATTGTTCCTAAGGGAAATGGGTAAGGGAAGGGATAAGTAATAAGGGAATAGTGATAGATGGAGGGTGCGGGATGAGAGTGGTGAGCCAGATGATGTACCAAATGTACCAAATGTACCGAGCCAGGGCCATGAACCGGTGATGGAAGAATTGTCACTGGTGTGTGTGGGTAAGGGTCGGTTGGTCAGTATTGCTGAGTTAACGGGTACTCAGTATGTGTACTTGACACCTGCTAGCATTGTGTTCTCAGTACTATTGCACTAGTGTTTGGCTCATGCATTCTCAGCACCTTGGTACTTTACAAGTCTCCAGATATTTAGATGTTGAGTGCAGTATAGTAAAAGAGTGACAAGAAGAAAAAGTAAGAGAAACTCAGACACAGACATGTACATAGACACTAACACAGATAGAGGATGTGGTTGCTAAGACAAGCCTCATACTTCCATGTGTTGAAATCTGTAGGTACTCATCAATCATATGTCATTGTGTTGCATTCTACAAGTTCCACTCCCACACACTTTTCACCTTATTGTCCCATTCCACACCATTCCACATGTTCTACATTTGGCATGGTATATAATTACCATAGATGATTTGTATCTCCTCAGTTGCATTCCACTTACTTGACTGAGGTGAGATTCTCACATTATATACTTAACATGGACTCACACACATTCATTACATGTAGATATATATCCTAGGTATTGTTGAATATCAGTCACATTCTGCTTACTCAACTGAGATATATATCCTAGCTTTCTACACCATGAAGGTGCCTATATAACCAAAGAATCCATAACATTATGTAAACTAACACTCCCACCTGATGGGGAGGTGTGTCAAGCTTCGGGTACTGACAGACTTCGGTACTGCCGAAGGGTGTTGGGCAGACAATGGCCAAGTCCTGCAGGCCAAGAGTAGTGGCATTGGCTTCAACGTACTCGTGCATTGTGCCCTACTTGCCGTGTGTGCTACCGATTTGCAACAGACAGATACTCGGGAGGATGCCAATGATGCTGGCCCAAGTAGAGGACTTAACAGAGGGGGAGAAGGTAGAAGGGCCTAAGCCTAGTCGATACCCAGAATGAGGAAATATGTACATGCATGTCCTAATTATATAGGTTAAGAAGTGACATGTGGAATAAGGAATGTGAGATAATAAGGAATGTGGGATAATAAGGTATGTAGAGCATGTGGTTATTGTCCACAATGAGTATAATCAGAATGAAGGAATGTAAACGAGGATGGGACAATGAAAATAGAATAATAGGAACGTGGCCAAAGGTAGGACAATAGGGAGTGGCTGATTATAAAACAAGGGGGTCATAGCCGAAGGTAAGACAAGGATAAGATGTCCAGAGGTAAGATGGATTGGGGGACGAGGGTTGAACGGGTAGGATGAGGTGGGTAAGGAATGGGAACGAGGGATGTGCCAAACCAGGGACTGTGTATTAAGTATGTTACTTGGTCACCGGCTGGGTACTTGGTTGGCACTGCCGAAATACCGGGCCTCGGTATGTGCACTTGACAGTATCCCCCCCTTAGCGGCTGAACCCATGAAGCCGCGGTAGTCAGAGATTGAGATTTAGGGGGGGTTTTTTTTTTTAGACACCTAAACGTGACATCACGTGAAGGTTTGGATCTGGTGCCCAGAATGCGTCTTTCTTTAATCGACAACCCAATCACCACTTTCCATCAAAACATGGGATATCAGATGGACAACGACAAAAAAAGGATTGCTGCAATAAATAAGGGGCAGGTCCAGCGATAGCAGAAACACGAGGCAGAGGCTGCGCAAGCTGCTGAAGAGGCAGCCAAAACTGAGGCCGATGCGAAGAAATGAGAGGAGGAGGAATATGAGAGAAAACAGAAGGAGGATGAGGAGGCCGTGGTTAAAGCGGTCCTGATGCAACAGGCCACCAAAGAGAGACAAGTGGAGGTGGTTGTGGAGGAGGCAGCCTGGAAGGATGATGGGAGGCAGGCCGTTGATACAGAGGTAGCTGATGCTGCAGGAGACCCACAGGGGGCTAGTGCAGCTATACAGGTGACCAAAATCCTGCGGGTGAGCCAGGAGGCTTGCAATGAGCCTGCTGAAATGACCAAACTGGCCAGGGCAGAGACCCCTGAACAGTTGGTCAGAGAGGAGTACACCCAGGGTGTGGGGGTACCGGTTGCGACATCCAAAGTCCAAGGTGTCGCGATTGTGGGGGGTTCCGGGACTCCAGTAGTCCCGAGGGTTCCGTGCAAGAGGGGTAGGAGCACGGAAGTGGGGCCCAGTTCGGGGCCAGGAGCAAGAGGATGGGGAAAGAGTGAGAGGCCGAGGGAGGCCCAGGTGAGTGATAATGTCTCTTTTGTATTTTTGTTTTTGACTCAGTCCGACAGGAAAACAATAAGTAACCAGGAAGTGGTCGCCGTCCCTTCGTCCTCCTTGTAAAGTGTGCAAGGGACATCGGGATGACTGTGAGGTGCCGAGGGTAGGGGCTGCTTGCGGGATGTATAACTTCCACAAGGTTAAGTGCAGACTGTAAGGGCAACTCACACTGGTACTGATTCCTGGGCAACTGCTGGGAGCTAGAACCAGCGGGACACCACCCAGCCCTGGCCTTCTCCCTAGGCCTGACTCAGGGACTCTAACCCTAAGCCTACCTACAGACCCAGTCAGACACTGGTAAGGGGATCCAGAAGTGAATATATATTAAAGGAGACTAAATACAGTATCAGTGCATACCTGGTAAGGGGATCCAGAAGAGAATAAGGTGAGGATCCCTTACCTAAGCAGCAAAACTATATAGCTAGTGACTGTGACATGAGTAAGTCATGTCACAGTCAGTGAAAACAGAAGGATTAACTAAAGAATCCACAAGAGAAGAAGGATATACAGGGAAAATGAATAAATATTAGTAGGCAAGGGGCTGTCCCCTGACACAGACTGGCCGTGCTACGAGTATCCCAGGCAAAAAGCTGGCCGTTCATTGTGGATGACAATGAGGATGAAGAGGAGAGTGGACAGGAAAGTGAGGATCAGATTGAGGAAGTGGAGGAGCTGCTGAGGAAGAGGCCGAGGCAAGCCTGCACTGTGCAACTGAGTGGGAGGATGCCTGTGATCCAAGTCCCATGGGCCAAATCATCAGGAGGAAGGTGGGTGGTGGAGCTGCTGGAGGCACTCCTGAGGGGCCAGGAGAGGATGATTAGCATCCTGCTTCATATGGTAGAGAGGGATCTGGAGGGTTCCAAGAATGTGGAAGATTTGGGAAGGGATGAACTGGAGGATGATGAGGAAGAACAGATGGGTGAGGAGGGAAGGAAGGATAAAGGCAAGCAGAAGGAGAGGGATGATGGTGTGGAGGATGGTAATGAGGATGAGACTTTAAAATAGTTAATAATAATAATAAAATTTAATAAGTGAAAAAAATGAAATAAAGGAAGGAAGATCAAGTGGAATGTGCCGAGGTGTTCTGCAGGTTTGGCTGTGGTAAATTGAAGAGAGGAAGAGGGTGACAGATGGACTGAAAGGAGGTTGGAGGTGAGTGTTTTCATGATGATTGTGGAGGGAATTTGTGATGGTATATGGGTGGAACTGAGGAACAGAGGAGTAAAGGACAGGATGGGGAGTGGGGAGACAGAATAGAGGGGGTTTTCAGGAAGGGATGTCTTCAGGAGGGGAGATTGCATAGTTTGGAGTATTCCTAGCTAGTCGCCACCCCCCCCTTTTAGGTAGACGTCCCAACATCTACCAAAGGTGTCAGCCTCTAGCCGACAAGAGTGGAGAAAACTTGTAAGGCATACAATGCGCATATATGGAGTGAATGAATAAGAACAGATGGGGATGGATGGAGGGGACCTTGGCCGAATGTGCCAAATGACGATGCTAACCGAGAGGTCCCAACCAGAAACTTGCCAGCCTTTCTGGAATACAAGCATGCTCAAGGCAGTTGCATTAACTAGGGCTATTGGCAAAGCTTCCAGTGATGGAACAGGATCCTGGGTGAGGCTTTTGGAACAGTGGCAAATGCCGCCTGGACCGAGGCCATCGGGATGCATCTAAAAATGTTAGTGGCTTGACAGATTATAATGCTGCCCAATACCCTGTTAATCAACGGATTATAGCAGGTGAGCAAGTTGTGACCGAATATTGCCGACCGACGGATCTAGTGACATGACTGACAGATGGGTGGACTGATTTTGTCCGGATGGAAGATCTAGTAACATGTCTATGTGTTCAGTAATAACCGAATCTTTTGCAGTACTGGATCAGAAAATTCTAAATGAAAATGAAGTAAAAGGGTAGTTTTGAACAAATGCTGGTGATGCCGGCCTGAGTCAAGGACTTAACAGAGGGGAAGAAGGTAGAAGGGCCTAAGCCTAGTCGATACCCAGAATGAGGAAATATGTACATGCATGTCCTAATTATATAGGTTAAGAAGCAACATGTGGAATAAGGAATGTGGGACAATAAGGTATGTAGAGCATGTGGTTATTGTCCACAATGAGTATAATTAGAATGAAGGAATGTAAACGAGGATGGGTCAATGAAAATAGAATAATAGGAACATGGCCAAGGTAGGACAATAGGGAGTGGCCGATTATAAAACAAGGGGGTTGTAGCCAAAGTTAAAACAAGGATAAGATGTCCCGAGGTAAGACGGATTGGGGGATGAGGGGTGGAATGGGTAGGATGAGGTGGGTAAGGAATGGGAACGAGGGATGTGCCGAACCAGGGACTGTGTATTAAGTATGTTGCTTGGTCACCGGCTGAGTACTTGATTGGCACTGCCAAAATCCCAGGCCTCGGTACGTGCACTTGACAGTAACAATAACAATGGCCTTTATTAGTTGGATCATACTAACAACAACCTTTTTCATTTTCATGGGAACTGTGACCAGCTGAAACACCTGAAACATGACTACTAACAGCTTTCTATCCTCCACCTTGTCCATATTGAATAGCAAAGGCAAAATCAGAGGGCTCAGATTTGATGGCAACAATAGAGGAAGTTGTGCCAGTCAAATTTGACTTGATATTAGCAAGAGTCAATTCAGCCTTGGCAGTAAGAATGGAAGTGCAAATGTATGATAGGATGAGTGGAGATTTATGAGAAGGATGTCCATAGTCTCTGTGTCATCAATAATGCAGCCAAAGACTCTTGAGTGTCTGACAAGCAGTCTCAATAGCATGGATGCAGATATTGATAGACTTAGTGAGATCATATTTAATCCAATAGAAGCTCTCATGAGCCTTGAGGTGATGAGCCATGGTGGACCTCTGGAATCATGTATTGATGACCTTCCAGACCTCCAGTGCAGATTTCTTGCCAGAAACCAAATACTGGAGTTCAGGGGTAAGTCTTGACCAGTTAAAGAAGGTAAGTCACCTATCCTCTGCTTTGAAACTCTCAGGAACAGTAGCTGTGGGCTCATCTGTGATCCAGGTAGTGTTAACTCCTATGAAGAACATTTCTATCCCTTCCTTCCAAACATGATAGTTTCCTTTGTCAAGGGATGGGAGCTGAAAGAGCATGTTAACCTGGTTATTGAAGGATGATATGGTGTAGGTGAGATACAGAGATGATGTTTTGGTAGTAAATAGATGGTGGCAAGAATATAGACTGATATGCAACAATATTGGAGTTTCTGATGGTGTTTAGGCTAGGCTGGGGCCTATAACCTGTTTAGTGAAGTAGAGTAAAAGAGTGACAAGAAGAAAAAGCAAGAGAAACTCAGACACAGACACTAACACAGATGGAGGATGTTGTTGCCAAGAAAAGCCTCATAATTACATGAAGGTGCCTATACAACCAAAGTATCCACAACATTTTGTAAACTAACATTAAAAGGTCCAAGGATTTCTGATATAATCTTTGGAATTGCTGGTTATCAAGACCTTGATACCGAGCTCTGGTACACTCGGTAATACCGACTGACCACCCGTCCTCCACCCATATTATTCTCACTATCACATGGGCTTGGCTTGGTACATCCAGTACACTGTCTAGACTTCTTCTTCTATCCTATCCGTCTCGTCTTTCACTATCCTTCCATCCCTTCACCCATTCCCCCTGAACAACATGACGGCCACTCATTATCCTGGCCACTGCCTATTGTTTTATCTTTGGTCGTCCTCTATTGTTCTATTCTTGCCCACCACTTCATTATCTTATTCTCAGCCATACTCCATTATTCTAATCCCGCTTACATTCCTTATTCTATTTCTGATCACTGTGGACAATGCCTCTATGTGGTTTCTTCATACCTTATTGTTTCCATTCCTTACGCCACCCTGTTCCACATCTTGCTTCTTAACTATATAAGTAGCAGGATGTATGTAGATAGTTCCTCACTCAGAATATCAAATCGGTTCGCACCCCTTTGTCCGTTTCCCATCTCTAAAGTCCTTCACTCGAGCCGACGCCCTTGGCATCTTCACGAGACCTCTTACCATCCAAATTAGTGGCGTGCATGGAACAGCAGGGCGCAATGTACGAGCATGTTGAAGCCTAGCCACTCCAGAATGGTTTGCAGGACTTAACCAATATTTTGGCATTACCAAAGCCTAACACTGGTGCATATGTGGGCAAGCTGGTTTAGAGTTGACTTTGAAATGAGTCACCCCCTGACAGACAGGATTTTCCACACCAGCATACTCTTACTTGCTCAATCTGCCATCCTAAATTAGAAAATTTCTACCATTTGGAAGTGTTAGATACTAACTTGAACTCTACTCCATCATCACACCCTTGATCAGAGAGTTTGATGAAGACAGTGCCTAGATCATTGATTGGAAAGAAAGTGTTGCAAAGAAAGAAAGCCTTAGTTCTCTGTGTACCAACTTAGAGAGTTAAGGGCATGATACTTGCACATATAATGATCACTAACCCCTTCCTATACTAGTATATGTTAACCTAAATCCAAACTGAAATGCACAACAAATGAAACAGATATAGAAATGCTTACCTCCAATGAACCAAGAAGAAACATGTTATACAAGTTATAGGATTGAACAATAAATACTACATGTACATCGAGATATTTAGACACCCACTAAAATAATGGGAACAAAAATTGTAACAAAAAAAAGCAATCACGGGGAGAGATTTGTATCATAGGAATCCTGAAAAAGAACTTTAAGTATCCTACTGCAGTGTTAATCAAACAACTCCTTCGGACTCCATCCTTCTGGAATCATAATACCAGTTCATCGTCTCCAGTGCGTTATATTGCTGTGGGTATCCGGAAACCAGGTTATTATGCCGAGTATGGTATGCCAAATGTTCATGTCCGTACTCCTGCCGTTAATATATCTTGAAACCTCGTTTGTTGATACCTTGACGTCTCCTTGATGGGAAGCTTCGCGAAGGTTGAGGAGGATACGTGCTGTGAAGATGGAATGCAACTGGCGCTGCATCCTGTGGGAGATTTGTATCATTAGTTATGATGGATTGATCACCAGAGAAGAAGGTCGAAACAAACAAAATGAGAGATGGTTGGGGTGGGGGCTACATAAGATATTGTTCAGGGGGAAATTGCCGACCTCAGAAAACCAAATCATACCATTGCAATAAAGGAGAGAATGTTGAAAAGAGACGCAACTAGGTTGTTCATCAGCAATCCTCAGATGGTTCTAATTGGAAAGAAATGGTTGAGACATACGGATTAGGTATAGGTAGTATAATATAGCTAGCATATCAGTGAAATCAATTATAAAAATGATTGATGGCGGCATGTATTCCAGAGGCTTACTATCTCGGTACAAGGTCATAACCAGGTTGCTAGTGTGGTTGTTAAATTTCACTGTATTCAATTTATAAGACACACGAAGCACTATAAATTAACAGGGACGCACAGATTTCCCAGCCCTTGTAGATAGTTAACACTAGGATGGCTTGATGAAGGAAAATTGTGAACTGAACGAGATTGTGGGAAAATATCATCGGAATACATACCTGACTCAAATATTACTAGCGTAACAAAAGCAAGAGTGAGTCTAGAGTAAAAATTTGTTTCTCTCCAGCAGCTTTGCAGGTGTGGGCATGGACTTCGGCTGACTGTACCAAAAATCACAGAAATATCAGCTTTCACATTGTCAAGGGTCTAAATGTGAATTGAATAATTATCTTACATTCGATAGGCGCATTTGCGTTGAAAGAGGAATATGTAACCAGGATGATGCAGACACTGGATAATCCAATGGTTATACAAATAAATTTCTTGTGCTGTGCCCATACGGCCCAGGCGCGGAAAACAAGAATCACTACGAATTAATGCTGTGAGGACAAATATATGGAAGTAGTCAGAAATGCTCACACTCAGAAATTGCCATTCCCCCCATGATGAGTGCTTTCAAATCAATCTACATGAGACCTACTTAATTTTGAAAATTTATGGAATGCCTCACAGACACAAAGTCGATACATGAGGGAACAAGAAGCTGGAGAAGTTGAAGAGGGTGCAAAGTAATCTGATATTTGGAACATTATCAGAAGAACACTAAAAGATAAAAACACAAGTACACACAATACAGCAATAGAATCCCGTCGACCAGCGGTGGATACCTAGTTGCGAAAAAAAGAACTTTAACCATATTCCAGCGTACTGGCCAGATGAGCGCGACTTCTTTCCCGAAAGTTAACAGGATATCATACACCTGTGGGATTGGGTGAAGCGACTGCTCAGCACTTGAGCCAACCGAAATCAGCAAGTCCTCTCAGTCCTCTTACCAGCATGCAACAACTTGCCACTGAAAAACATGTTCATTTATCAATCGGCATCAGCGTTTAGACATACCATTACAATACTGTTAATGAAAAATGGGGTCAGCGAATGTACTTCATTTAAAAAACTATTGATTGAATAAGGCACTCACCCTCGCCAAATTGTTCTGCTGGAATAGAAGGAGTCTATCAACGGTCATTGAGTGAGTCTCAACACTCGAGCAATTTCAAGATCTCAGAATAGGACTAGAAACTGATAAACAGCGATGAATGGGAAAAACAAGAACTGGCGAGCAAGCAGTTAGTGGTGTGGATGTCCAACTTGTAAGAACAGTCACTAGGGATGAGTGATTACGATGACAGAAGCCGTTCCAATGCGCTAAGATATGGATACGTCCGATTCCATGCCATCCAGCCTACTAGGCCCTAAGCTCAGTTGCGGCTAACCAGGTGGTACTTACGACTCAGAACTGGGTTGATATGGAAAGATCCACCCCCGTGGCGGTTTGAAATTAAATGGACGCAGTGCAGCTGAATTTCGCATCAAATTATAAATAATCTGGTATGACGTCGGCGGTGAACTCTTAATCATTCCAGAATATAGCATCAACAATTGGCTGATCATCGAAAGTCTAGGGCCAATGTCCACCTGCTTACTATTGGAATATAGCGCTTATGACTGTGTAGCTGTGGATGCACCCATTTCATATCCGCTATTCCTATTGTCTCAGTGCCACCCTCGTATAGTATAAATACCACCGTAGTTAGTTCAGTCTCCCCTCAGTTGAGTTACAACTTCGCAAATGAGGTGAGACTCATAGTTTGATCTATGGGTAGAAGCAATCATTCTCTAGATTACATTACTTACATCCCAAACAATGTATATACCAAAGGAATTCCCAATCAGGTATATCGTAGCATCAAATAGTCAATTGATCTCATGGCCTTACTGTACCTCTCTACATAGCTAGGCTTTTGAGGGGTTTGGAGAACGCACTTCCCTTTGTCCAAAAAATCCAAGTAATAATTTTCACAAGTTCGTGAAAGTCATATATATCTCCAAAACGGTGTCCAAAAAAAAAAAAAACCCTTGCCACTCTGCCGTGTACACATCTCCGGCAATCAGCAAGCCTATCATCGACCTCGTCCCCTTTCTTCACCCCCCCACACTCACACCTCTGATCCTCAAACAGCATACCTTATGGACAAAACGTCAGCGTATAATCCGCATTCAAGGAAGAGTTGCACGTCCACAGGGCAGTGCCACTCGATTCGTCGAACGCATAGACATAGCTGTTGGGGCAATTGCTCTCTGTAGTGAAAGTGTGTGATTAACGCGAAGGTGGAAGGAATGAGGGGGACGGGGACGGGAGTGGGTTTTGTAAAAACAAACGTACTGAAGTAGGAATAAAATTCTGCAAGGAAGAATATACATCAGTATTATGAAAACTCGCTGTCGCAGGAAGAACGGGTGAGAAAGAAACACCAACTCACCGACTCCAGAGGACGGACAGGTAGCAGGAGTGTTGAACGAGCCACTGCAGCAATTGGGAGAGTTTGCTGGGTTGGAAGAGGTTAGTTTTCTATAAACGTAACGCAGAATGAGGGAAATTTGCGGGAGGTGAAGGGAATGCAGGAAAGGGAGAAAAGAATAGGATGGAACTGGAATTCCCAATTCCAAATACCCATTCCACTCCGTATCCTTACCCCTCCTCCTCATTCAAAGCTCAAAGCTCACTTGGATTCCCATCAAGATTCGCAGAACACGCGCTCTTGCATCCGACAGGGAAGCCTGTAGAGTCGAACGGGCCTTTCAGAGGGGCTGGGCCTGTATGAAGGGAAGTGTGAGTGCTTGTGAGTAGAAATGGACGTGAAGATATGGAAAGGGAATGCAATATACGAGCTTTCCAGAAGGAGATAGGGTTCCTGGAAATGTGGTGATAGATGGGAGGGAAATGAATGGGGAAGGAAATATATCTGTGGCAAAATACAACAAAGAGTGAATGAATTACCACTCACAATTTGGACCAAGATCAACCGGACAGTCCGCCACAGGGCACCCCACGTTGTTCGTGATTCTCAGCGGAAGATTATATCCATCGACCAAGGAGGCTGTTGTTCAAAATAAGTCAAAATCATCCATTACGAACACATTCTCCGAATATCCCCGCATTCAAACCAGTGACCGAAGAAAAGAATAACAAGCATCAGGCCGCAAAATGAAATGACAATTCCCATACCACGGAAAACGATACAACAACAAAACTATCCTCCAAAGAGACTGAAAAAATAAAAATAAAATAGGCCTACTTACTGTCATAAAAATCAAGATTCCCAGACGCGCTCAGAGTCCACTCGGCGACACTGGCCGGGGGCACGCCGGTCCCTGTGTGGGGGTCGCAGAGGAGTCCACCTAAGGGGATGGGTATGGTTTTAGTATGTGTATTGGTATTGATATAAGTATACAAAGAGATCATGTGAGGGGAAGAGGAGACAGGAAGTGCCATGACGATGATTTGACCATGTACATGAAAATTACGAAATTTACTCACCATTACACCCGCCATCGAGACACGAGTTTGGACCTGGGTTGGTTGAGAAATCGCAGTTGCGACGCGCCTGCAAAAAATAAAAATAATTCCAGGCGTAGCGATTCCGAAGGAGTTTAACGGTGTTGGCATTTTGCATTATCGGTAGTTTGGAGTGGGGAGTGTATCGGTACAGGTGGAGGAGAGAATATCGAAATAAGTGGGAGTGTACATGCGATTATAATATCAGCCCAGACGCAAAATGCACCAAGAATGGGCGGGTGCGTACCCAAATTCTGCCAGCTTGCCAGTTATTCGGCACGCTGAAGCTTCTGGATGAAAATGCAGGGGCTTCCCAGCTGAATAATTAAAGTAAATGTTAGCGTGCCATATATTCCACAAGGGTCGTATTGCTTGTTATCCTCTCTCGCCAGCAACTGTCTTTGGATTCTTTGGAAAATGAACTCTACGACTCACCCTGTGGGTACGTTGGGGGTTGCAGTACCAACATTGAGGTCGGTGAACACGGCTGGCCTGTAATATTATGATAAGTGTGTTGTGTTAGACTTCCACCATTATAGGACATGCCAGATGGTGAATGGACAATTGTTCGCGACTGTGAACGTCCTGGCAGCTACCGACGTAGCGAGGAGGAGGGAAATATAAGCAGCAGAAAGAATAAACATGGCACAGAAACAGCTGGTCGTTGTCAGGCAAAGCACAGGGAATCCCAGGTATTATGTAGGAATACTCATTAAATCAATTGTTCCGGAAGTCAAGCATGAATCATGACATTGCAACTGTAGGAAAGCTTCGAGCATGCAACTTCGGTCATATGCATGATTCGAAAACAAGTATGGCACATGCATACGGCGGCTGCGGCACCAGTGGTGCAGAAAGGGAACCCTTAGGGTTCGATCGAATAAATGACATTGCAACACAATTTAGCATATGTTGTAGAACCGGTGGCGCAACCCTTAGTGTTAAACTGAATTTCGCTCCGTATGATGCACGGCGGAGGGCCAGTCATAAGGGTCGGAATGACGTATGATATGACCTGACACTCGCGATCGTGTGGAGTCGGCAGTGGTGACGAGGTGCGTGACTCCACAACTCCGTCAATTACAGTCATTTGACTATTTGAGGCAATGTGCTCAACAGCGTGCCCCATGAGTTGGCAGGGTCACGTGCACTAGCCTGAGCTGGCAGATTTCTTGAATTCTCGAGTTCCTGTGATCCACATGACAGCACGTGTGATCTCATGTCAAATGATTTCTGAAACTCCGTGGATGCGCTTGAAATCTTTTCAGGAGCGTCTTCGCCGCTCGAAGCCGTGGTGATTACTTAATTTTCACGGCCAGATAATTACCGGTGGTGGCAGTGTCAATACTCTGAACGCTACATTTAAAGTTTGCCAGGGCGCTCGTGCAGATGGTTCTTGTAGGGTTCGTGATAGTGGAGGATGTATACGGGTCCGCCGTAACAATTTATCAATTAACATTAGACTTCATGACGGTCAATAATATCAGCAATTATGTCCCAATTCCTGCATCTACGTAGGCCACGCGCACCAATCTCACTAGGGATGGCACTACACCCTTAGCCCTTGATTCATCCCTCCAGCACCATCATCGCCCATGTCACGGTATTCACCACCAATCGGAACTCTTCCCGAAGAAAGAATCTCGGCATTGGCGCTAGTGTTAGCGTCTGAAACACGGCGTTTTATATTCTTGACGTTCCGAATTCCAGGTTTGCCCATGGATAGACCAGATGGGCGCGACATATCTGAAACGTCAAAGCTACTCGTATTTGTCACGTTTCCGGCCCTGAGAAGAGAGGAAAGGGGTTGGATAAAATCAGCTAGATATTCGAGAGAAAGGGGGAAGTAGGGATGGTGCAAAAAGGTGGATATACTCCCCTAGGGAGTCAAACACAGAAATTAAACACCCACCACCTTTTCAAAGAAGACACTTGAATACTCACTCACCCAGGGAAAAATTTAAGCGTGTAATGGGCATTCCTCGCTGATGAGAGGTCCAAGTCCCGCTTGAGTCATCAGACGTGTACATGTAGCTAGCTGTTCGGACAGCTTGTCTCGGATTAGTAGCTTATCATTTCTATCATCAACATTCCTGCCATTCTCCCACTTATATCTGTATTTTCATAACAAATATATAGTGACTAGATGTGATAGTGGTTCAATTCCTTTCTCACTCTGTAGGCTGTTGTAAGAGAATAACACCTTTTTATCGTATTTCCAGGTCTTGTTTTCTTTTTTTTTTTCACTTGTTCTAGTCTGCTTCCTTTCCATGTTCCTTTATTGTTCATCCTATTCCTTGTATTCTATTGTATCAGTCATGAGTTATTGACTGTAGATGCTAGTGGGCAATAGTTGAGTTCTCTAGCTCCACATCCTTAATAAGAAACAATTATTCTTTTTTATCAGGAAATGACCTCTTTTTTCCCAGACATGGAAAAAAAGATATGAAGAATTTGGTCAAGTGGACCAAGCATAGAAACATACCAAAACAAAGTGAAACAAAATGCATAAAAGAATAAGCAGGAATGGAAGGGGATAGAAGATGGGATGGACTGAGTGTGAACCAAATGTACCAAGCCAAGACCACATACTAGTGAATAATGCCTTCATCACTTGTATGTGGGTTTGGATAGTAAGATGTTTCGCTGGTATGACCAAGTGAACTGAAACTCAGTAATATGTACTTAACAGTGGCCCCCCTTCATCTGCTAAGCACATTCCCAAACTGCATTTTAATATCTTTTAACTCATTTATTTATAACAAGTCTACTACAATCCTATAATCCTGAGTCAAGTCAACCTCATAACCTGAGCCAACAACTATCTGAATCAATCCACAAGTCAAGCCTATTCCTAAGTCAAGTCTCTGAACTAATCTGAATCAAGTCACAAGTCAACCAAGTCACCCAAGTTGCTTTCAAAATGTTTCAATACCAAATTGAGGGAAACTACTATTGCAATTTCCATTGAGTCACCTGCTTTTCATTCTCCTTTTCTTTTTCATTTACACTCCACACTTATTCTACTTTTATTACTATTTATTAAGAACTGAATATGATGTAGTCATTAAAATGTAAATCTTCCAATATTGAAACAATGGTGAGGCTTGTATAGTGATTGGCGCGGGTATTGGAAACCCGCGTGGGTAGCAGGTATGGGTAGCGTGGGTAAGGGTCAGGGTCAGGATTTCCAACCCGGCCCAAACCCATACCCGTTCACAGGTACACTTATATAAGCGAGGTTAGTGCTGAACCTCGCTTATATAATCGAAATTCGGCGCTAAACTTCACTTATGTAAATTATATCTAAGCCCACCTGCACCCCCATCATGTGACTGTACTCAAAATCAATATAATTTTATATTTTAAAAATTCAAAATTTATTTAATATGTTTTATGGCTGATGTAATCAAGGTTCAGCACCAACCTCGCTTACATCAGCTTGGTGTCAAACCACATACACATACCCTCAGTCGGCCTGCCCACTGCACGACACTACCAACCTTCGACAGATGGACGCTACCACATACCCAACATCGGCCAAGTGGACCCGATGCTACCACATGATCCATCCCCAAAGTACCACCTCCAGCATCCCATGCTCATCTCGGCGGATATACTGCCGCCAAGAGCTTCATGCCAATCGTCGTCTTCGGCGCACCCTATCCGCTTCTCTCTCTAACAGGTAGGAAATGATGCCCTGGTGGCCGCCAAATGAGGCCGCCTGCTCCTGCAGCGCGGTGCCATACTCTCCTCCCTGTACGTTGACATGTGCTGCTTTGTCGATCAAAAGCTGAATGATTGTCTGATGACCTTCTATCACAGCCGCATGCACCTCTCTCTAGTAGATAGCAAACAATCCCCTGGTGGCCGCCAAATGAGGCCACCTGCAGAGCGGTGCCATACTCTCCTCCTTACACGTTCACATCCATTGCTCTGTCTATCAATAGCCGAACGATCGGCTCATGACCTGAAAATGCCGCCGCTTGTAGTGCACTGCAAAATTTTCCTGCTGCCACATTGATATCCGATCCTCTCTCTAGCAGATAACACACGATGCCCTGTTGGCTGCCAAATGAGGCTGCCTGCAGCGCAATGCCATACTGTCAAGCACCGTACATACTGACAGGCCTTGGGAGAGCCGAAGGGGTTGGACGGGTAA
>QLPI01006155.1:0-15175 GCA_003314275.1 Chroogomphus rutilus | reverse complement strand
TTAATTTTTTTTTTCACACTTTTAAGGTAGCGGACAAACGGTTTCCGCTAAGGTCACGTGACTCAAGTGTCACGCTCGCCATTTTGCACAAGGATCTGGCAGCTTTGACAAAAAAATTATTCTGAGACCACAGATCAATGCCATTGAACTATATGTACATATTGTTGGTTTTAATTTTTGAAAAAAATCACTATTGGAAGTGTAGTATATCCAAACTTTCAAACATCTTCTCAAAATTCATAAACACATTTTTTAAGCAGTCTGACACTGTCAAAAAATTTTCGGTCACAAAATTTTTGCGCTGATGTAATCACCTATATAAGGAAATATTCCATATATAGAAAGACATTCCCACAGGTAAGGTAGAGGTAGGATATTATCGTTGCAGCCGGCCATTTCTGCTAAGGTCATGTAACTCAACTGTCACATCACCATTTTGGATCTGGCATCATGCCAGATACTATTTTAGCTAAGTCAGACAAGCCTGATGTCATATATAATGTATCTCAATTATTATTTCCAAAAAAAATCGCCATCCTCTATAGCAGAATACAAATTTTGTTTTTCAATGACAAAAATTTTTGTGCTTGTGACCGTGACTGTCACATCACGTGACCTTAGCGGAAACCGTTTGTCCGCTCCCTTACCGGAATCATACACTACTCAATCATAGCTATTGATTGCACATTTTTTCAATATTTTTCGGTTTTTTTTTGGGGTGTGGCCAAAATTTTGACATGTCCAAAATAAAAATTATTTAAAAAAAAAAATGGCTCGTTAGATTGACTTCATTTTGATGTTAGATACTTCATTTAATGGTCTACTATCGATTTCAACGAGCGGATTTCGCCAGAAAATTGGGTCGAAAATTTTGGTTGAGTTTGCTTGTCCCGTACTGTAGGTGTAGTAGATCATACCTACACCATTTTATCATATGCTTTTCTGTGCGCCCAATACTCTACAGTGGATATCTCTGCCCTGCCGACTGCGCGCCACCTCCCTGGACCGGCGCCTAAAAACATCAATAAACGTCGGGCATATAACCGCATATACGCAGTTACCAGGCTGCACACACAAGATAAAATATGAAATACATATAAGAGAATCTAAATATAATAACAGTACCATTTCACCCGACTTTTAACTGATAATAATAATGCTTCAACTTTGTTGGGTTTGTATTTTATTCATTTTCTTTCTTTATACTGTCCTCATTATCCCAAGCGATTGCCAATATTATTCACGGGGAGTGATATCAGGCAGGTGACGACACAAATGCTACTCACTATTATTTAGGCCATGAAACTTGAAGAATGGAAGTTCCTGGGTGGAATAAAGTCTCTGCGCCTGTTATGGAGATTTCAGCTCAGATGAATCTTCAGATTCTGAGAACAATACCTTGAATGAAAGATAGAGATCCGTTCTGGTACAAGGAGTATACGTAGTATTCAAGCCCGTCCATTTCTGTCCTGGGGAAAACTGTCAAAAGAGTAGCGCAGAATATTTGGTTTATATTTTAGATTGCAACTTTGGGGGTCACATTAAGATATCTTGATGTTTTCATTTAATAGCCTCTATGGCGTGTTTATCCTCGAGAGCTCAATTTCTGGGTGATATATCCTGGATATGAGGGTGGGTGTGGTGTTCTGGGGATGTTGGAAGAGGGAAATCTCGGAAAAGGTCGATGGAGAGTGGAGATAGCGACAGGAAACAACACGATGACGTACTTATCGTGAAATGGGGTGTCAGGAGGCGGCGCGCATTGCACAGCAACCAAGCTTAAAGAGGAGTAAAATTGATGTTTTGAAGTGCAGAACGGGACTGTAGGCTTGTACAAGTCATACTAAAAAAAAACGAAAACGATCGAAAACTATTAAGGGTGACATGGTGACAACATTACTGCTTTGGGTGAAAAGGCTCACATTTACAACAACGTGCAACTTGCCGACTTGCCTTGGTTTACAAGCCTGTGGCTCTCCCCGTGAGTCCAGCTGAGGCTTGATTGAGCCCGTAAGAAACATGTAGCATATGTTTGCTTATTTCTGTATTTATTAACCTCTCGGACCAATTGATGTATAAGATGAAATTTGGTGACTTGGTTAGTATAAATTACATTAATCACAGTATAATCACAAATAACCATCTACATCAAATGATCACTGGGCACCCCCATAATTGTATATGTTCTAGGACGACATCCTGAGCTCTCAGTGAATACTATCATATGATTCCCCAATATATGAGCGCCGATGTCCTTTTCAATCTCTATATTGTTTCAACGGCATCTGAAAAGACAATTGAATCTTCACAGAAAACTGGAACAACCCACCACAACTGAAAGAACGAATAAACCTTACCAGAATTTTGCGATCCCGCTGGAGCCATGTTCTCTATCTCTCCCAAACTCCTCCCGGCCCATGGATACTCATCGAGGTCAATCCGATCTGTATTGGAAATGGGGAGATCCTCGAGCTCCATTTCATTCGACGAAGGGAATCCAGTGTCAATTGACTGGGTGATGTTCCGATCACCGAATTCATCCATAATGGCATTATGCATCCGTCTTGTAGTTGCATGGAAGCTGCCAATGGGAAGAGGGGAAGAATGGGTGGTGCAGTTAGGATGGGAATGCTTCTCTTGGAGGTCCAAATTAATTCGACAGATGACAATGATAGACAGGCTATATGAAGTATCAGTCAAGTCATCCAAATAGTTGTATTTCAGGGCTCTTACCTGTTCTGCAGAGGAGTAAGAATCTCGCCAAGAGTAGGCTATTGACATTTTATTAATTCGTCATTTGCACCAGTTATATCCAATGAATCATTTACTCTTAAGACCTGTCATAATAACTACTCAGCCAAATTTATGCAGGATTTTATTGAGAAATACCTTGTTTGTGATGGTTGCTGTTAGGGTTACTGTGAGCACAAACCTGACTGTGGATTAGATGCAGATTTGGAATAACAATTAAAAATTAGATACCCATATCGTATCACACCTATATATTAATTAGCCACAATGTATTATACCACTGAGAGACATACTTTGCTCAACAAACACCTGAGTTAGTGACTTGGTGTGCAATTCTCTCAACTCTCTCAACTCCCTCAAGGTTCTCAGGGAATTGGAAAGCGTCACTGCAACGACAACTGTGTCGAAAAGGATGAGTATGGCATCCTCAATAGCGTTCACTAGACAATGCATAAGCAGTAACACAAAATTGAACAGAGCAAGCTTCACTTCTGAAAATCATGTGAATAGACAGACATGTGAAGGGATACAATCAACAAAACTCACAAGTTAATCTTGTTCATGTCCTTTTCAGTTGCTGCACAGCTGTTTGTTTTTGCAGAAAACTAGGCAGTGCAGATCAAGTTTTATTAGTCATCACAAAGTGAGAGCATGCAATACATACAAAGTAACACCCCATAAACCCAATAAGCAAAAGACCAAGCACCAAAGCAGTCAATCTCTTAAACTTCGAGACGGCATATGCCCGTGCCATTAAAAGCCCTGGTAGAATAGATACTTAAATTTGTGAATGGAAAATTAGAGCCATTGTCACCTTGGATTCCAAGAAGGGGTAGAACAGCAATACTATCACTAAAGTACAGTAAGTCATTACATGCACTGTGTTGACATTAGATTCTGTGTTAAACATTATCAGAGTCTTACTGGACCCGTATGAATGTAAAATCTTTGCGATCCATAGCATTGAACCACTCACCTTGATGTTGAAAGTTGGGACGAAAATGTTAATTATTGAGAGGATCATGAAGAAGATGACCTGTGGATAGCGAGCCAAAATATACAGGATTGATCCTAATCTAAGCTTCTTCCTCCAGATATGTTTTCTCTCATAACGGAACGTGAGGAGTGTGTCATAAACCAAGAGTGCTATTTCAAATAGTGAGATCACAACGAGGTCCTCATAAAATTACTACTGAGCTTACCTAACCCAGCAATCCACGAATAGTTCACAGCCAAACTGTCCAAATCATAAATTTCCTCGAAACCGAACAGTTTATGGTACTCGCAGATCTGTGTGCTGCTGGATTAAGACTCGATTACTCCCTTGAGATGACATCTGGTAAGTGAATGTTGAGAAGGACTGGATCGTGTGTTGGAATGAGAGCCTGGTGGATAGAGACAGAATGTGCAGACTTTATGAGAGTCATGGCTAGGTGAAAGCTATGGATATCATTGCAACCAACGGAGATAGTATCTCTAGCACGGGACACCGGAGATATGTTGAGGCAGCATTGTAATGGAGGTCACTTCTCAACGAGAACAGTATCCCTGACATGGTACACTAGAGGATATGCAGGGGCAACATTTCAACAAGGGACATTTCCCAACGAAGCCAGAATCTCTGCCGTGGTACACTTGATGATATGTAGAGGTAGAATCGCAATAGAGGTCATTTATGTCACATGATAACAAGAGCAGGAAATTTCCGCGTCGTTAATAGGTTCCAATCTCTAACATCATTCAAGAAAACAACCCCTCTGAAAACCAAAATAGGATTCTCTCGCCATGTATCAACCCTTCTCCAAATCCACAGAAAAAAGTGTTATATCACGCGGTGCGAGAAGCTTGAACTGTTAAGGGGGTGCGCAGTTAGACCAATGTACGTGTCTGCCACGACAAAGAGACACCGTGTGCTTTGAAAAAAATGAATAGCGAGTGGAACAAAACCATAATAAGTTGCTTCGTTGGATATAGGCTGGGTCAGAACATGCCGGGCGCGATGAATACTTTCTTGGGATTAATGTGCCTCTGTCGACGTGAACATGATGCAATTCTCAGGAGGAGCTGATTTATACAAACTTGAATACTACTATGACATAATACCTGGCTCTGATCTGCAGGTCCAGCTTTAACGTTCAACGTTCAACTACTTGGCATAGTATACAGGATAAGTTTCTCCACGGACCTTCTTTCTAATGGATATTTGGTACAGGACAAGCAAACTCAACCAAAAATTTCAACCCAATTTTCTGGCGAAATCGGCTCATTGAAATTGATAATAGACCATTAAATGAAGTATCTATCATCAAAATAAAGTCAATGTAACAAGCCAATTTTTTTCTAAATTTATTTTTATTTTGGACATGTCAAAATTTTGGCCACACCCCAAAAAAAAAACCAAAAAATATCGAAAAAATGTGCAATCAATAGCTATGATTGAGGAGTGTATGATTCCAGTACAGTATAGTAGAGCTCACAGACATGTGAAGGAATACAATCAACATAACTCACAAGGCAAGCTGTTTCAGGTCTATATCAGTTGGTGCACAGCTGTTTATTTTTGCAATAAACTATGCAGTGCAGATCAAGTTTTATTAGCCATCACAAAGTGAGAGCATGCAATACATACCAAGTTACACCCAATAATGCCAATAATTAAAGGACCAAGCACCAAAGCAGCCAGTTTCTTAAGCTTCGAGACGGCATATGCCCATGCCATTAAAAGCCCTGGTTGAATAGATAAATAAATATCTGAATGGAAAATTAGAGCCATTTCCACCTTGGCTTCCAAGAAGGGGTAGAATACCAATACTATCAACCAAGTGACCCAAGTCATTACATTCACTGTGTTGACATTAGATTCTGTGCTCAACATCGTGAGAGTCTTACTAGACCCATATGAATGTGAACTCTCTCCGATCCATGAAATAGAACTACTCACCTTGATGGATAGATTTGAGAGGAAAATGTTCATTATTGAGACGAACATGAGGTAGATAACCTCTCCATAGCGAGCCATAATATACAGGACTGATCCTAATCTAAGCTTCTTCCTCCAGATATGTTTTCTCTCAAAACGGAATGTGAGGAGTATGTCATAAACCAAGAATGCTACTTCAAATGGTGAGATCACAACCAGGTCCACATAAAATTACTACTGAGCTTACTCAAAGCAGCAATCAAAGAATAGTTCTCAGCCAAACTGTCCGAATCATAAATCTCCTTGAAACCGAACAGTTTAGGGTACTCACCCATCTGTTTCCTGCTGTATTAAGACTGCATTACTCCCTTGAGAGGACATCTGGTGAGTGAATGTTGAGAAGGACTGGATCGTGTGTTGGAATGAGACGCTGATGGATACAGCCAAGATGTGAAAGCTTTATGAGAGTCATGGCTGGGTAAAGGGAAAATATGTTGGTGAAACCAAGATAGTATCTCTGCTACGATTTCGCTTGATGGTCAATGATGCGTAGACACAGCTGCGCGATAGAAGTGATCCACGAAACATAATATCAAGTACTTGAAATAGCCTTACAACCAACAGCGATTCTTCTGCCTCGTGTCAGAGCTCCGATCTCAATCTAATAAACTTAAACCACCTGCGGGAACAGGCTGTTTCAAGAATTAAGGATAGGATTCACTGAATGCGTACGGATTCCTCACCCTAACATTTAACACAAAGTGAATCATCAGACAGTGCGACAAGCTTGAACCGTCTGCTACTAACAAACCAGTGGCACTCAATCCGTAGCCATAGCTCCATACCTCAGTTCACTGGTGAATTCAATTCACCTCATCCTAGTGGTTCGTGATAGATGTCTGAAGGAGTCAGTCAAACAACAGTCTCGTCAATCAGTTGGCCCATCACCACATTGGGTTTAAGTAACTTCTCCATGTGATGGTTAATCTGGTTCCGACTGACTGTACATTTTTTCTAGGCACATAGTGTATATATCTCATTTTCTTGACCGGAGCTGAAACATGCATTTATTTCAAGCATCTTGCGCATCGCGATATCGCACTTTTTGTTGAGGATTGGGGGAAAGGGTTGATACATATTGAGCGATTTCTATTTTGGTTTTGTCCAATAGGGTGTTCTCGAAAGAGATTTGAGGTTGTTTTCTTGCACGAGGTCGGAGAATGCAACTTAGTAACGATGCGTAATTTCCTGTTCTTGCTGGATTGACGCGGGGTTCGAAACGCGCCGAGCGCGATGAATGCTTTCTTTGGTGTCGACGTGGCAAGGTGCGAGTGCATGCAGCTAGCGGGAGGGTCAAAGTGAGCTAGGGCGGGTACAGCGGAGGGGTCTGAGGTTGCTAAAAATGGCACGCCTGGTGGTCAAGGTCCGAACAGTTCAGAATGCGATGTAGCCGAGGCGCGTGCATGACGCGCGCACCATCATGACCTCTGTCAATGGGAAAAGCGGCGTTTGAAAGGGGTTCGAGCTCGTGTCCCGGCACTGTAAGACTGTAGAGGTTTTCGACGCGCTTTTCGATGCGCGCCTTCTGGAGGCTCCTCCACTCACCCAGTAGGCTCTCTCCCATGCCCAACACCGCACTATCTGCCTGATTCGCGCTCGTGTACTCGTGTCGATCAATCCGACGGTATGTTCTCGGTTGAGCTTACTCTCTAGAAAATCTTGCAATGGAAAACCAATGTGATCATGTGCCCACCGATTGATGAAACTGTCTTTTAATTTACTCTGTCAGACATCTATCACGAACCACTAGGATGAGATGATTCAAATTGACCAGTGAAGACTGGTTTGCGGCCATGGCTACGGATTGAGCGTCACTGGTTCGTTGGTAATAGGCGGTTCGAGTTTCTCGCACCGTCTGACGTGCCACATTTTGTTGAGCATCAGGGGTCGCAGTGACATGGAAGCATGCATTTGACAGTTGACAAAGTGAGTTGTCCATGTGTAACCTGCATAGTGGTTGACGGTGAGTCTCATAATCTATTCCAGCGACCTTGGGACATCGCAGAACTCACCATATATATGCGCAAGCGATGACGGTGGCGGCGACAATACGCGTTTGTCAATTCATGTCGGTTAACGGTGAGTTACACTCAATTGTTTGTCGGCATGGTGGTGCGCAACGGTGGTCGACCGAAACTTGACGACTTGCTTGGTTTACAAGCTTTTATTATTACTCCAATTTACGTTTGATTTATTCCGTAAGAGAAATACATTGCTTTCATTTTTGTATTTATTAAATTCTGGAACCAATTGATCACCTTAAGAAAGAGCCTATATAAGATGAAATTCGGTGACTTCTTTAGTATAATTTGCAGTAATGACAGTGTAATCACAAACAACCATCTACACCAAATGATCAGTCGGCACAATCATAATTATATATATATTAGGGCGACCTCCTGAGCCCGCAGGGTTCCCCAATATATGGACGTCGATGAGCTCTTCAATCTCAAGTTGTTTCAACAGCATCTGCAACAAAATTGAATCATCACAGAGAACTGGAACAACCCACCACAGCTGAAATAATGAATAAAGCTTACCCAAATTTGGCGATCGCACGGGAGCCATGTTCTGTATCTCTGCCAAACTCCTCCCGGCCCATGGATACTCATCGAGGTCAATCCGGTCGGTATTGGAAGCAGAGAGATCCTCGAGCTGAATTTCATTCGACGAGGGGAATCCAGTATCAATTGAATCGGTGATGTTCCGGTCACCGAATTCGTCCATAATGGCATTATGCATCCGTCGTGTAGCTGCATAGAAGCTGGTAATGGGATGAGAGGAAGAGTGGGTGGTGCTATTAGGATGGGAATGCTTCTCTTGGAGGTCCAAATGAATTCGACAGATGATAATGACAGACAGGCTATATGAGGTATCAGTCATGCTACCAAAAATAGTCGTATTTCAGGGCTCTTACCTGTCTTGCAAAGCAGTAAGAATGTCGGCAATAAAAGGCTATTGACATTTTATAAATTCGTTATTTGAACCAGTTATATTCAATGAATCATTTACTCGTAACACCTGTCATAATCAATACTCAGCCAAGTTTATGCAAGATTTTATTGAGAAATACCCTGTTTAGGATGGTTGATGTTAGGGTTACTGTGAGCACGAACCTGACAGTGGATTAGATGTGGATTTGGAATAACAACTAAAAATAGATACCCATATCGTAGCACACCTTTATCATAATTAGCCACAATATATTATACCACTGAGAAACATACTTTGCTCAATGAACACCTGAGTTAGTGACTTGGTGTGCAATTCTCTCAACTTTCTTAACTCCCTCAAGGTTCCCAGGGAATTGGAAAGAGTCACTGCAACGACAACTGTGTCGAAAACGATGAGCAACACATTCTGAATAGTGTTCACTAGACAATGTATGAGCAGTGACACAAAATTGAAACAGATGAAGCTTCACTTCTGAAAATCATGTGAATAGACAGGCATGTGAAGGAATACAATCAACATAACTCACAAGTGAATCTTGTTCAGGTCCATCTCAGTTGTTGCACAGTTGTTTATTTTTGCAATAAACTATGCAGTGCATATCAGGTTTTAGTAGTCATCACAAACTGAGAGCATGCAATACATACAAAGTAACACCCAATAATGCCAATAAACAAAATACCAAGCACCAAAGCAGTCACTCTCTTAAGCTTCGAGACAGCATATGCCCGCGCCATTAAAACCCCTGGTAAAATGATTAAATAAATTTATGAATGGAAAATTAAAGCCATTGTCACCTTGGATTCCAAGAAGGGCTATAATACCAATACTATTAACAAAGTAAGCAAAATGATTACATACACTGTGTTGACATTAGATTCTGTGTTAAACATCGTCAGAGCCTTACTGGACCGGTATAAATGTGAACTCTTTGTGATCCATGGCATAGAACTACTCACCTTGATGGATAGATTTGGGACGAAACAGTTGATTATTGAGAGGAATATCAAGTAGATGATCATAGCATAGCGAGCCAGAATATACAGGACTGATCCTAATCTCAGCTTCTTCCTCCAGATATGTTTTCTCTCATAATGGAAGGTGAGGAGTGCGTCATAAACCAAAAGTGCTATTTTAAATCGTGAGATCACAGAGGTCCACATAAAATTACTACTGAGCTTACTTAACCCAGCAATCACAGAATAGTTGTCAGCCAAACTGTGCGGATCATAAATTTTTCTCGGAACCGAACAGTTTACGGTACTCACAGATCTGTTTCCTGCTGTATTAAGACTCGATTACTCCCTTGAGAGGACATCTGGTGAGTGAATGTTGAGAAGGACTGGATCGTGTGTTGGAATGAGAGGCTGATGGATACAGCCAAAATGTGGATGCTTTATGAGAGTCATGGCTGGGTAAAGGGAAAATATGTTGGTGAAACCAAGATAGTATCTCTGCTATGATTTCGCTTGGTGGTCAATGATGCGTAGAGACAGCAGCGCGATAGAAGTGATCCATGAAATATAATATCAAGTACTTGAAATAGCCTTACAACCAACAGCGATTCTTCTGCCTCGTGTCAGAGCTCCGATCTCAATCTAATAAACTTATACCACCTTAGGGAACAGGCTGTTTTAAGAATTAAGAATAGGATTCACTGAATGCGTACGGATTCCTCACCCTAACATTTAACAAAAAGTGAGCCATCAGACAGTGCGATAAGCTTGAACCGTCTGCTACTAACAAACCAGTGGCACTCAATCCGTAGCCATAGCCGCATACCTCAGTTCACCGGTCAATTCAACTCACCTCATCCTAGTGGTTCGTGATAGATGTCTGAAGGAGTCATCCAAACAACAGTCTCCTCAATCAGTTGGCCTATCACCACGTTGGTTTTAAGTAACTTCTCCATGCGATGGTTAATCTTGGGCAACTGACTATACATTTGTTGTAGGCACATAGTGTATATATCTCATTCTCTTGACAGGAGCTGAGAGATGCATTTATCTTGAAAGCAACTCGCGCCGCGTGACATGGCACTTTTCGTGGGAGTGGGGGAAAAGGTTGATAGATGTTGAACAAATCCTATTTGGTTTTCTCCAATAGGGTGTCCTCGAAAGACATTTGAGGTTGTTTTATTGCATGAGGTTAGAGATTGGATCTTAGTCACGATGCGGAAGTTCCTGTTCTTGCTGGATTACGCCGAGCACGATGAATGCTTTCTTGGGTGTCGATGTGACATGGTGCGAGTGCGTGCAGCGGGGGGGAACGTCAAAGTGAGCTAGGGCGGGAACAGCGGAAGGGTCTGAGGCTGCTAAAAATGGCACGCCTGGTGGCCACGGTCCGAACGGTCCAGAAGGCGATGTAGCCGAGGCGCCTACGTGGCGCGCGCACTATCATGACCTCTGTCAATGGGGAAAGTGGCGTTTGAACAGGGTTCGAGCTCGTATCCGGGGGTGGCAAGTCTGTAGCGCTTTTCGATGCGCTTTTCGATGCGGGCTGTGTAGAGTCTCCTCCACTCACCCAGCAGGCTCTCGCCCAAGCCCAACACCGGACTATGTGTCTGATTCGCGCTCGTGTACTCGTGTCGATCAATCAGATGGTATACTCTCGGTTGAGCTTACCATCTAGACAATCTTGCCATCGAAAACCAACATGGTCATGTGTCCACCGATTGAAGCAACTGTCGTTTGGTATACTCTGTCAGACATCTATAAGGAACAGCTAGGATGAGATGGTTTAAATTGGCCGGTGAACACTGGTATGCGGCCATGGCTACGGATTGAGCGTCACTGGTTCGTTGGTAATAGGCGGTTCAAGTTTCTCACACCGTATGATGTGCTATTTCTTGTTGAGCGTCAGGCGACGCAGTGACATGGAAGCCTGCGTTTGACAATTGACAAAGTGAGTTGTCGGTGTGTAACCTGCATCGTGGTTAACGGTGAGTCTCATAATCTATTCCCGTGGCCTTGGCACATGTCAGAAATCACCATATATATGCGCAAGCGATGACGGCGGCGGCGACGATACGCGTTTGTCAGTCCATGTAGGTTAACGGTGAGTTACGCGCGATTGTTTGTCGGCATGGTGGTGCGCAACGGTGGTCGACCGATGTGTATCAGGTGGGTGCGTACCTATTCGGTCAAGACAGAGAATACGCATTCCAATGTGCGCGGAGCAATTAACTGCGCAACGTGACCGCGGTCGACTTGTGAGTGCGGGGAATCGTAGCGGCCGTCGCAAGCGGTGAACTGAGTGCGCAACACTCGTGGGTGCAGGGAACCATAGAGTCGGTCGACTTGTGAGTGCGATGAGTGTGGGGAATTGTATGTCCTACGGACGCGAGTTTGCAGGAGCAATTTGGTACCGTTGTCGTCGATCTCGCCTTTTCGCTGGTGCCAGATATTTGAAACATGGTGTCAACGCGGAAGTACACATGAAACAATAGATTCCACCTTTCATACTGATTCGAATTTCACGGTTATGTCGCTAATGAGGTGGAGAGAGAATAGCACTTTGAACCTCCCTAACTTTTTTTATATAGATGTACTGTAAAAACAAATTGGAATCACACTTTGTTTTTGTCTATCAGTCTGAAATGAGGGAAATTCAAGTTTATTGTTGTGGTTTGCCTAAATTGACAGAAAAGTCTCTATAAATCTTTACTGTACACTCCAGGCTCTTAATCTTGTCATATACAGTTCCTGCTTTAACGTCCAACATTAAACATTCAACAGCTACCCCACATAGGATATAGGGCAAGTTTCTCAATGAACCTTCTGTCTAATCCATGTCTCCCACACTGTCCATATATTACCTCATATACGTCTCAAGAGAATGAGACACTTGTACATCTGTGATGATTAATCTACCCAACCAGAGTTAGGATAAAAAGACAGACATTACATGAGGATCGCTCGCTATCCTTAACACTACCCCCACCTCAGCTTGTTGGTCGTCATTATCACATGATTACCACCATGTCAATAAGAACACTTATGGTTTCTTTGTCCCGATCTACTGGTCATCTTTTATATACAACCTTGTCTTGCTTATACCTAGCTCTGGCATCGTGAGAAAGTGTTCTTCAATGGCAGGAAAAAGAGCACCACTTTCACCAATTTTCTCATGAAATACAATGGTCAATACGCACCTGGGTAACGCTTAAGCTTCAAATTTGCAAAGCTGTGCTTGCAACCCCCCACCATTGTCCTCCGCCATGCCATTTCTCAACTAGATCAACATAATACGTGGGTGCTGGCTTCTCTCGGGATCGGTTTCAATATCATGATACCGATATTTAAGAATGTCATGGTGGAAAATTATCAGAATTCTCCCGTGGATACTGGTTCCAATGGATCAGGATCAGCTCTACTTCTTAGCTTTGTGGGATAGACGAGGAGCCGACAAAATGGGTGATCGTGAGTCGGGGAAAGGTATTGAGTGGGCTCATCCTCGGGCGTGATAGTGACACTTCAACCTTGATTGAATTTAATTTAATTCATTTTCGTTCTTTATACTGTCCTCAATATCCGAAGCGATTGCCAATATTATTCGCGGGGAGTGATATCAGGCAGGTGAGGACACAAATGGTACTCACCGTTATTTTGGCCATGAAACTTGAACAATGGAAGGCCCCGATCCGAATAAAGCCTCTGCGCCTGTTATGAAGATTTCAGCTCAGACGAATCTTTAGATTCTGAGAAAAATACCTTGAATGAAAGATAGAGATCCATTCTGGTACTAGGAGTATACGTAGGATGCAAGTCCATCCATTTCATATCCTGGGGAAAACTGTCAAATGAGTAGTGCAGAATATTTGGTTTCTATTTCAGATTGGTGTCTTTGGGGTTTCACATTAAGATATCTTGATGTTTTCATTTAATAGCCTCGATGGTGTGGTTATCCTCAAGAGCTCAATTTCTGGGTGATATATCCTCAATATGAGTGTGCATGTGGTGTTGTGGGGATGTTGGAAGAGGAAAATCTCAGAGAAGGTTGATGGATAGTAGTGGCTTTGGCTTCAACGTACTCATGCGTTACACCCTACTTCCCATGCGTGGCACCAATTTGGGACAAAGGGGGTACTCAGAGAGTGCTGAAAGTGCCGGCCCAAGTAGAGGAATTTACAGAGGAAAGAGAAGGTAAGGGGCCTAAGCCTAGTTGATACCCAGAATGAAGAAGTATGTACATGCATGTCCTACTTATATAGTTTAAGAAGTGACATGTGGAATAAGGAATGTGGGACAATAAGGTATGCAGAGAATGTGGGGGTGTTGTCCACAATGAGTAAAATTAGAATGAAGGAATGTAAACAGGGATAGGACAATGGAAATAGAATAATAGGAATGTGGCCAAGGGTAGGACAATAGGGAGTGCCTGACTATAAAACAATAGGGCTGTGGCCAAGGATAAAACAAGGACAGGATGTCCTGAGGTGAGGCAGGATGGCTCCCACAGTCCAACCACCACTGCCGCTGCTCGTTGAACTCCCAGGACAGCCTACCGTAGCATCATTAGCTACCATACTTGAAAAACTTAGTACTCTGATATATGGAATCGCTCTCCCTAAGACCAAAACTGCTAAAACTGTAACAATCACTCTTGATGCCCTGCACCAAAGCCGCGACCTCATTTCCACAGCCCGATCGACGCTCATAGATTCACATGACCTACAATTAACCAAAGTATATAAGCATCTGGATGCTATCTCCACCCACTTAGGCCTTCCAAACATCATGCAATCCACTGGGAAACCCACCTATGCAGCCGTCCTTACCTCACCCACTCTGCCAGCCCCACAGTCAACTCCTGATCCTAAAACACCATTCTGCAATATGTGATTTGACCTCACACTTGCACAATCTGATCGCAACAATCTGGTGCTCTCAGGTCTGTCTGATGAGGAGCTAGGAGAGGAAATTGCCAGAGCCATTGAAGATGCTGAGTGCTGGTTTGAAACAAAATCATACACACCAGATGCAGATGGGAATCAGGACACAGAGAACATCCCACCGCGAATCCGTGCTGCAGGTCGACACCGGAGTGGGGATTTTTGGCTCACTACTTGCAGTGAAGCTGAACAAATATATCTTGCCTCCACAGCACACCGCTGGCTCCCTAAACTCTCTGATCAGCTCTCTGTTGCTCAAAAGACTTTCCCAGTCATCGTTCATGGTATCCCCACTACATTTGACACTTCACGAGACAGCTGCAATGTTATCTCTCTCATTAACCAGAATGACCACATCATCACCCACCCCTCGACACTCCAACAGATTGAATTCCTCTCTCGCCCATGGAAAAATCAGCAAACTAAAACACACTTGTCTATAGTTCTCTTCTTTACAGATTCTCAAGTTGCCAATAGCTGTATCAGCCACCACATTGCATTCCGGGGTCGCCTCCACCCAACAACCAAATTCCTATGTCGCCCACCACAATGCTATAATTGTCATCGATTTGGCCACTTTGCACGGCTCTGCAAGAGGA
>QLPI01006152.1:0-13304 GCA_003314275.1 Chroogomphus rutilus | reverse complement strand
TTGAAGCCAACGCCACTACTCTTGGCCTGCAGGACTTGGCCATAGTCCGCCCGACCTGTCGACGACACCCCTCGGCAGTACCGAAGTCCGTCAGAATCCGGCGCTTGACAATCTGTGAGGACATGTGCTTTGGGAAAAGTGGGAGGATCAAGTGGTCGGTCGGCTTTGCCTTCTATATGTTTTAATAGATTTTTGGACTCGAAATAACTCATGAGTTGAGCTCTCCACAGAGACTAATTAGATCCATCTGTAGCTAGCCTCCCCATGGTCAATGGGACTTTCTCTGTATGGTCTGCGGGGCCCATAACCTTGATGAGATTATGAGCAAGTGTGCAGTAGGTTTGAGAATTTCTTAGGCAGTCTATTTAATTTTCTCCTCAGTGTAGTCAACCACTATATGTATATTCAAGAAATATACCTATTTAATTTTCTTACAGAGTAAAAGAAATATGAAAATTAGTCCGGACACTATAGAATTATGTTATACAACTCACCTCCTCAGTGTAGTCAACCACTGAGGAGGGAAGTATGTGCGAGTGATGTTTCACCCGCACATATACTAGAGCCGGCTCCTGACCCTATCGAAGGTTTGAGCCAGGCTACCGGTCCCTATCCAGGGAGCCAGCCACGCACGTCATGTCGTGCATAGGCAAGTGCCCGTAAGTAGCGTACAAGTGAACATATAATATCTCCCTCAATATTGAGGGTAAAAATACAGAAAAAAGTTCTAAAAATAAAGAATTAAAAAGCGCACAGTTCGATATCAATTTCAAATAAAAGCGTGAATATATTGTGATTGGTCTCTCAGGGGTAGGGTGTATATATACACCAACACTCAATACCTTTGATTTGTAATTTGCTTATGGGGATTAAGTGTTAAAAATTGTGGTATGGAGCTAGACTCAAATACCTGCACTTGAAATCTTAATTGTCTTAGACCAACCCATGTTGTGTGGTCTGATGTGGCTAAGTCCCACTTTGTATCTGTTTGATCTGTATGACTATTAGTGACACTCAATTTTCTACACCACCATGATTCAACAGTTTATGATTTAGGATTATAATCAGATTTGATAGTTATATATACCTCTAGACTTCTGTACTGGTTGCTAGTTTGAATATTGACTTAATATTGTCACTCACTCTGCCCTTCTTGCAAACTTGTTAAAGATGATAGCAAATGCCCTGATAATATTTGTAGGGTTGGGAATTAGCTCAGTTGTTAAGTCCACATGTCAGGTGCTTAGCTAGATACTTCTGGAGGGGTTTCTGGAGGCTTCTGAAGGGTTTCCATGAGGGGGGTTGAGGTTCTGGGGGTGAAAGGGTTCGGGATCACAGATTCACAGATGGGAGATGGAAAGACAGAAAGACAGGAAGCACCAGAGACTTAAGGTTGGTCATGGTATTAGGTCAATACGATTAGTCGTTTGAGTGTTCGAAGTCAGAGGGACTTGGCTTCAACTCATGTGTTGTGCCCTCCTCGATCATCGTCTGTCCCTAATTTCAGGAAGTTAGAAAGTTTACTGGAACTGAATTGGAAACTACGATGCAGATTATGTCAATATTTGTACTGGCAAATAGTCCAGTCGACTGGGGGTTTATATACATGTAGTTAATCCTTGTACTATCTATTGCCGAGTAAAGACAAGGGGAGAAGGGGAATACAAGGGGCTAATAGAAAAGAGAGAACAAGGGAGCGAGGTACGTGATGATCCTGCATGTCATCTATCAAAGGAGTGGAACCTAGGTCACAGAATCGTGGGGGGTTCGGGATTGCAGGACTTCGGGTTGATGTAACAGAATCACAGAAAATGATTGTTCCAGATTTTAATGGTCAGAAGTGTTAGGTCAATTACCCTAATATCAAGCCAAATATTTCTTAAGTCTTTATTTTTCTTTTTATTTTTCGATAAAAATCATTTAAAACCATTCACAATACTTTTCTATATTTTTTCTGTATTTTTAGGATATTTTTTGCAGTCCATTATTCTGAATCTTTTGTACTATTATCGACGTGGCCTTTTTAAATTTGCTTCCACGTCGAGGCTACGTGTACGTTCTAACTCCCAGTCATTGCCGGCACTTTGGCTGACCGATGCGCTGAGTGCAAAATGACCGCTAGGGGTATCGCTGAGACACACTCGCATACTCCTTCTCCTCAGTGTTTTGACCACACTGAGGAGGTGAGAAAAATAATTACAGTCTATATATTTTCTCTAATAATTTGTAGTTTTAATCTGCTTAGGTAGTTTCTTTCAAATAATAGTGTTTTGACCACACTGAGGAGTTTTAATTTGCTTAGTCTGTGTATCCCTTGTGTTCCTACTCAAGTTACACCAATTTATTAGAGCTCATTTCCCTTCAAGAAGGTCCTGGAAAAGGTGCGGGGAGTTGTGGGGACTAGTATGGGTTTATTGGGAGCATGGGCCATAATATCAGTCCAATGAGCCAAAGCAGATATAGCTTGGCTTCAATGTACTTGCATTGCATCCTCCTACCCCTACTGCCACTGGCTTTTAGAGGTTCTTTGGGAGAGGACTAAGAGTGCCAGTACCAAACTTGGACAATTGTTAAGTCTGCATATCAGGCGCTTAGCTAGATACTTCCGGAGGGGTTTCCGGAGGCTTCTGAAGCATTTCGGGGAGGGGGGTTGAGACTCTGGTGGTGAAAGGGTTAGGGATCACAGATTCATGGATGGAGATGGAGAGATAGAAAGATGGGAAGCACCAAAGACTTAGGGTTGGTCACGGTATTAGATTGTTATGATTAGTCGTTCGAGTGTTCGAAGTCAGAGGGACTTGGCTTCAACTTATGTGTTGCGCCCTCCTCGATCGTCTATCCCTAATTTTGGAAAGTCAGAAAGTTTACTAGAACTGAATCAGAAACTACGATGCAGATTAAGTCGATATTTGTACTGGTGAATAGTCCAGTTATCTGGGGGTTTATATATATGTAGTTAATCCTTGTACTATCTATTACCAGGTAAAGACAAGGGGGAGAAGGGGATACAAGTAGGGAATGGCACAGGTCACCCACGGGTCAAATGTGGGTGACCCACACCCGACCCATGGGAAACCCGAACCTGTCAACCCATGGGAAAAAACCCATGGGTCGATGGGTGTCGGGTGCACACCGCACCTGCACGCCTGCAGCACGTTCGTGTCTTACGTCATGTTCGTGCCCACATGAATGTGCTATATGTGCATGTGCCAACACAAATGTGCAGTACGCACAGGCACCGATGTAGGGGATCATGGCTATATAAGCCTAGCTTAAAAAGCACCCAATGGTGCCAGTTAATTTTTCTCTTAATTTTCTTCCACAATTTTCAATTAATTTCGCTTTTTGTCACTAAAATTGTGGCATGAAAATTAGTCTTTGGGTAGATAAATGTAGTATCCAATAGCTTTAAATTCACTATATTTTTCTCATATTTCTCCTGATTTTTTCGAGGCTAAAAGCCCTTTATTTTGTTGATGCCCAACTACAGTATCCACAAACTCAGCTGAGTTTGCTAATCTTATCCAAAACCAGTAATTATTCAAACTCAGTGTGGAGTTTGAATTGGTTACCAAGTGCATAGGCACAATGCTGTGCCTATTGCAACAGCACTGCTTCATGGCTATGCTAGCTATTTTAGCACAGGTATGAGGCTATGCAAGGCTTGACATGGCCAGCATAAATAGGCTAAAATAATGTACATATAAGGCATAAAAGCTGTGTACATGGTCTGTGCATGATCAAGGCTGTGCAAGGAAATGACTCATAGTCAGGTACTGAAAGTTAATTGGCTAGGAACCTTCTAGAATGTTCTACAACCTTCCATGTCCATTAATAGATAGAAGTTCTCGCCCTAGTGTAAATATGGTATAAAAGGAGGACATACTGCCTCCCAAAAGTAACAATATACATCAGCTTCTATCCTACCAGTCTGTGTGACTTGTGTGACTCTTTTCTTAGTCATCTGTTGATTTTCCAGTGACAGGGATTAGTACAGTTGATTTTCCTGTATTAGTCTTAGTTAAGTAGTTGATTTTCCCACTTGATGCCAAGGGTGGGTGACATCCTTGTGATTCTACAGGGTGAGATTGACTATTGATTTTCTAGTCGATTACATTCTGCTTTAAGGGTTGATCTGCTCAGTCGATTTTCCTGACCAGAGATACTCTACAGTTAAGTGTTACAAGCAATACATTTGTCCTGTCTTTACCTCAGAGTGAATTAACTTGAATCTCAAGTCAATCCACTTATTTCCTCTAGCCTCTGAGCGCATTCCCTTCTTTTAGGAATACTTGGACCCTGATAGTGTCCATGAGCCTAATACAGACTTTGCAGACTATTAGTCTTTGCTGCTAAGAAACGCATTACAATCCAGTCGTCTTAACTTTGTCAAGTTATTACAGAGGGTTATAACCAAGGTACAAATATTAAATTATTTCTGGAGTTGTGCTGCAGCAAAGTTTAGTATTCTCTTAGACTTGTTTGTTCCATGGTCATAGAGATTGGAAGTGTTATTAACTTAACACCACAGTCTTGACAGGTTCCAAAACAGCCGACATGAATGTGCCAATGTCAGGCCTTGGTACTACCGATGATACGGTCGGAACCGGCCAAGTCCTGCAGGCCAGTCAGGGTGGCTTGGCTTCAATGTGCTCGTGCATTGCGCCCTGCCTCTTGTGTGTGCCACTAACTTGTAATGGAAAAGGTACCCGAGAGGATGCCAAGAGTGTCGCCCCAAGTAAGGACTTCTTGAACAGAAGGAGGAGAGTAAGGAGGCATAAACCTAGTTGGTACTCAGACTGAGGAACTATGTACATGCACTCGCTACTTATATAGGCTGAGAGGCGGAATGTGGAGTAAGGGTGGCATAAGACATGGAGAAAAGAATAAGGTATGAAGACCATGTGGAGGTATTGTCCACAGCAATCTAGAATAGAACAATATGAAAGTAAGACAATGAAATATGACCAATAATAAACAAGTGAGATTGTGGGAAAGAATAGAACAATAAGGGGTGGCCGAGATATAAAACAATATGGCTGCGAGTAAGTGGCAATGAATAGTGAATGTTCCAAGGGTAAGCGGGTAAGGGGAAGGAGAGGGAGTAGAAGAATAATAAAGAATAGGAGGGTTGGGTAAGCATAATGAACCAGGTGATGAGCTGAGTATACCAAGCCGAAACCGCACACTATGAGGGATGATGTGGGTCAGGGTCAGTTGGTCGGTACTGCCAAGTAAGTCAGAGCACAGTATTGTGGTCGTGACAGCCAACACAAATGTGCTGTACGCATATGCGCTGTTGTCAAGTACACGTACCGAGACCCAGTTATTCGGCAGTGCCGACCAAGTAACCATCCTATGTCCAAGTATAAGTGTCCATGCCACATGCACGTCACTTGGTACACCGGTCTCAGCTCGGCACAGCCACCACCTACACTCCTTGCCAATTACCCCTCATGCTCTACCTCACTCACTACCCATTAATCCCACACCATTCGCTCTATAACCCTCAACCCACCTTACCTCGGGACTTCCTGTCCTTGTATTATCCTTGGCCATGGCTACATTGTTTTATAGTCAGTCACTTCCTATTGTCCTATCCTTGGCCACATTTCTATTATTCTATCCTTTATTGTTCTATCCCCGTTTTACATCCCTTCATTCTAATTTTACTCGTTGTGGACAATAACCACATGCTCTGCATACCTTGTTGTCTCACATTCCTTATTCCACATGTCACCTCTTGAACCTATATAAATAGGACATGGATGTACATATTTTCTCATTCTGGGTATCAACTAGGCTTAGGCCCTTCTACCTTCTTCCCCCCTGTTAAGTCCTTGACTCAGGCCGGCATCATCAGCATCCTCCCAAGTATCCTGTCTGTTGCAAATCAGTGGCATGCATGGCAGGTAGGGCGTAATGCATGAGTACGTTGAAGCCAACACCACTACTCTTGGCCTGCAGGACTTGGCCATTGTCTGCCCAACACCTTTTGGCAGTCCCGAAGTTTGTCAGTACCTGAAGCCTGACAGCTGTATGCATATGCACTGACTCAAACATGCCGACATGGACGTGTTGTACAGTATGCACACGTGTGAACGTGCACGCACCAACACAAACACATTGTACGCATGCACGTATGGCTTGTTGATGTCAGCGTATGCATGTCATGCATGTGTGGCATGTGTGTCGTATGTGTGTGGCAGCACGTGTGTGTCATATGCGTGTGCAGTGCATGTGTGTCGTGTATACTTGTGTGTCATACGCACACACGTACGACAGGAGCGAGTGCCCGGTTGGGTGTCATATGCTTGCACATGCATGTGTACATGGTTGATGTGCTAGGTTGGGCCAGGTCATGGGTGCTCTCGGCTTGACCCACACCCAAACCCAAGGGCACCTGACCCAGTGACCCATGCAGGTTGGGCAAACCCATGCTATTCCCTAAATACAAGGGGCTAATAGAAAAGGGAGAACAAGGGAGTGAGGTACATGATGATCCTGCACGTTGTTTATCAAGGAGCAGAACCTAGGTCATGGAATCGTGGGGGGTTGTCAAGCGTCGGTTACTGACGGACTTTGGTACTGCCGAGGGGTGTTGGCGAAAGGTCGGGGGGACTATGGCCAAGTCCTGCAGGCCAAGAGTAGTGGCGTTGGCTTCAACGTACTCGTGCATTGCGCCCTACTTGCCATGCGTGCCACTGTATTTGCAACAGACAGATACTCGAGGGGATGCTGATGATGCCGGCCCGAGTCGAGGACTTAACAGAGGAGAAGAAGGTAGAAGGGCCTAAGCCTAGTCGATACCCAGAATGAGGAAATATGTACATGCATGTCCTACTTATATAGGTTAAGAAGCGACATGTGGAATAAGGAATGTGGGACAACAAGGTATGCAGAGCATGTGGTTATTGTCCACAACGAGTAAAATTAGAATGAAGGAATGCAAGCAGTCATAGAACAATGAAGGATAGGATAATAAGAATGTGACCAAGGATAGGACAATAGGAAATGCCCGATTATAAAACAAGAGCTGTAACCGAGGATAACACAAGGGCAGGAAGTCTCGAGGTGAGGCGGACCGAGGGGTGAGGAGTAGGCATGGGATGGGAATGAGGAAGGTGACCGATATGTGCGTCTAGCCGAGAATAACTCATCGAGTGGCTCGTACTTGGTTACTAACGGAGTATTTTGGTCGGTACCGCTGAGTTACCGGATCCTCGGTACGTGTACTTGACAGGGGTTCAGGATTGCAAAACTTCAGGTTGATGCAATGGACTTACAGAAAGCGATCATTCCAGACTTTTAATGGTCAGAAAGTCCCGGAAAAGGTGCAGGTGGTTGTGGGGACTAGTATGGGTTTATTGGGGGCATGGGCCATAATAGTATCCCCCCACTAGGACCAAGCCCTCAAGATCCTAAGCTTATTCTTGTAGTGAATTGAGTGGAGAAGGATGTGGGAGTATTTTTAGGCATATGGAACGTAATGAGCATTTTTTCCAAGTGCCTGTCCATTGTTTATATACAGGCATTTTTTCTTTCCTTGTACATTCCTTCCCTGCCCTTACCCATGTCTGAACTGGAGCAGGATGTTGAGATGGAAGTCTCAGAGCAGATACGGGCCTTCAAGGCCGAGCATGCAGAAAAGTTTTGCCTGTTGGAGGAGGAAGGGGCGAGGAAACAGGAGGCCACTGTAGAGTTGCTCTAGGTAATTAATACCTAGAAGCCTGCGTGCACCGGTCCTTTTCTCTGGTGGGGTCTAGCACAGTCATTCAGCATAGCAGGAATATAATCTGTGACTTGGCAATGTACAAACGTAAATAGAATGTGAGTGATTAGGATGTGATTAGGGAATAGCACAGGTTAGGCTAACCTGCATGGGTCACCGGGTCAGGTGCCTCTGGGTTTGGGTGCGGGTCAAGCCGAGAGCACCCGTGACCCGGCCCAACCCGCCCCCTCAACTATGTACGCATGCGCATGCACGTGTATGACACGACCACACCATACGCACATGTGTATGACATGCACACGCCGACACCAACGTGCCGTATGCGCATGTGCCGATACCAACACGCCGACACCAATGTGCCGATACTAACGTGCCAATGCCAACGCGCTGTTTGCACACACGCTGATACCAACATGCCGATGCCAACGTGCCATCCACACACACGCCGATACCAACGTGCCATCCATGCACACGCCAATACCAACGCGCCGTACGCGCATGCATGTGGCATGTTTGTGTCATACATCGCGTGCACATATGGCACGTGCACATATGGCATGTGCACATATGGTGCGTGCACATATGGCACGTGCACATATGGCACGTGCACATATGGCACGTGCACATATGGCACGTGCACATATGGCACGTGCACATATGGCACGTTCATGTCATACGTCGCATGCGCATATGGTGTGTTCGTGTCGCACATCGCGTGTGTGTACGGCGCGTTCGTGTCATATGTCGCATGTGCATACGGCGCATTTGCATCAGTGCGTGCAGGTGCGGTGTGCACCTGACACCCGTTGACCCATGGGAAAAAACCCATGGGTTGACGGGTTCGGGTTTTCCATGGGTCGGGTGTGGGTCACCCATATTTGATCCGTGGGTGACCCATGCCATTCCCTAGATGTGATGTGACAGGGATGTGACCTGAGAGGCGAATGTGTCATGCTGACTAAGACTTGGACTTTGGCTTTGGACTTGAATACAATAGTCCAGACATTTCTAGACTAGTCTTGACTTGGACTTGGAGACTTGACTTAGGGCTTTAACTTGTGAACTTGTTATTACAGAGGTGGGCCAGAGGCCTTTATATACAAAAACCAAGCAATGATGCAAAACAATGTGAGAGGTTGGCTATGTCAGTTGAATGACAAAGCATGAGAACAATGTATACAAAAGAGGAAACTATGGAGAAACTCTGGAGAAATGGTACAGCATTGAGGCTGCACGAAGAAGGGCTAGGGGCTATGATAGGGGGAGATTAACCAAAAAGGTAAGGATGATGAGTAACAATGAGAAAAGACTAACAGAATAGGAAACAGGTCTGAGTCAAGCCAAGAAAAGGGGAAACATATAAAAGAAACAATAAGGAAGTCTACCAATAAATGTCTAACAACCTTGTCCACTACTCCTGAGGGGCCTTAGGATGAGTCAGGGGACTGAGTCATCTCGGAGGATTTCCAGGTCACAGGCAACATATCTTCTGCAATTTCTCCAGTATCCAATCCAAGGATAGGGGTCTGGGAGTAGGAGGACTAATGGGTATATGGTCGCGCACTCTCATTTTGTGTTTAAGAGTGAGTCGAATGGAGTGGGTGGGATAATTAGGATGGGATAATGCCCTGAACTCTGCCTCATATTCCACTCTACTCCTATCATGATATGCTGGTCTAGACGTCATTCCTAGAAATATGTATGGTTCTTGGCTTTTGTCAAGCTGTCAAGCTTCAGTAATGCCAAAGATACAGACGGGTAATGGCCAAGTCCTGCAGGCCGGAACTAGTGGCTTTGGCTTCAATGTACCCGTGCATTGTGCCCTACTTGCCGTGCATGCTACCAATTTGGGACAGAGAAAGTACTCGGGGGGTGCCGAAAGTGCCGGCCCAAGTAGAGGACTTTATAGAGGGGAGAGGAGACAAGGGGTCTAAGCCTAGTCGATATCTAGAATGAGGAAGTATGTACATGCATGCCCTACTTATATAGTTTAAGAAGCAACATGTGGAATTGTCAAGTACACGTACTGAGACCCGGTAATTTGGTAGTGCTGACCGAGCAGTCATCCTACGTCCACGTACAAGTGTCCACACCGCATGCATGTCACTTGGTATGCTGGTCTCGGCTCGGCACATCCACCACCTACATTCCTTGCTCATTACCCCTCGTATACTCTATGCCACTCACCATCCATTAATTCTACCCTGTCCACTCCTTATTCCTTGATCTGCCTCACCTCAGGACTTCCTGTCCTTGTTTTATCTTCGGTTGCAACCATTGTTTTATAGTCGGGCACTCCCTATTATCTTATCCTTGGTCACATTTCTATTATTCTATCTTTTATTGTTCTATCCCCGTTTGCATTCCTTCATTCTAATTTTACTCATTGTGGACAATACCCACATGCTCTGCATACCTTATTGTCCCACATTCCTTATTCCACATGTTGCTTCTTAAACCTATATAAGTAGGGCATGCATGTACATATTTCCTCATTCTGGGTATCGACTAGGCTTAGGCCCTTCTACCTTCTCCTTCTCTGTTAAGTCCTCTACTCGGGCCAGCATCATCGGCATCCACCCGAGTACCCTGTCTGTTGCAAATCAGTGGCCCGCACGGAAGAGTAGGGCACAACGCACGAGTACATTGAAGCCAAAGCCACTACTTCCAGCCTGTAGGACTTGGCCATTCCCGTCCAACATCTCAGCATTCCCGAAGCCTGACAGGAATAAGGAATGTGGAACAATAAGGTATGCAGAGCATGTGAGAGTATTGTTCACAACGAGTAAAATTAGAATGAAGAAATGTAAACGGGGATAGGACAATGGAAAATAGAATAATAGGAATGTGGCCAAGGATAGAACAATAGGGAGTGCCCGATTATAAAACAATGGTTATGGCCAAAGATAAAACAAGGACAGGAAGTCCTGAGGTGAGGCAGATCAAGGAATGAGGAGTAGGCATGGTAGGATTAATGGATGGTAAATGGCATAGAGTAGATGAGGGATGGGAACAAGGAATGTGGATGGTGGATGTGCCGAGCCGAGACCGGCGTACCAAGTGACTTGCATGTGGTATGGGCACTTGTACGTGGATGTAGTCTGACTGCTCGGTCGGCACTGCCAAATTACCAGACACTTGGTACGTGTACTTGAAAGCTTTCTGGGAAATAGACTGCATCTCCTATCGCATATGACTGAGTGTAGATTGGATGGGATCTTCTTCTGAGTGAGAAATGTGCTGGAGGAGGTACATGAAGATAATGATGTGTTAATGATTCTGCCTGGATATGTGTGTCCTGGGTGTTGTAGCATTGCATGGGAATGAGCTCTGAAGAGACATATTGGGAGTCTGAAGATTGGAGTGCTGAATAGAATGGTTGGTTGTTTGATGTGGTGACAGTGAAGGTGATATGGGATGAGCATCGTTGGAGTCTAATTTGGAACATGGTTGAGATCGATTGCTTTACTGTCACTGCCTGGAAGGTTGAGGAGCACCGGAAGGCTGAAGTCCAGAGGTTGGAGGAGGAAAAAAGGGAGGTGGAACAGAAGAAGATAGAGGAGGAGAAAAGGAAGGAAGAATGAAGGAAGAAGGAGGAGGAAGACTGTGCCATGGAGCAGGACACTAAGGCACTGGAGTGTGATCTCCTAGCTGACCAGAAGGCTGAAAACCTGGGAGATGGGCCATCCTGGGGAGGCTTTGCTACCATGCTGGGATTCAAGGATGGGGATGTTCTTCCCAAGGGTACCAATGAGTCCGACAATTCCTTGACAAATTGTAGCATTTCCATGGATCCAAAATCTATCCCTTCACCTACTGGGGGGAATCCAGGGGGTAGGGAGGTGTCAGGAACCGTACGCCGGCATGCCCGACTATTCAATTCAGCCCACTCAGCCCAACTCCACTCTCGCTCGCTTATCCAACCATACACCCTCAGCCCACGAACTATATGCACCTCGTGTATCTGTCTTGGTGTCACATGTTCCTGTCAATTCACTCCACTCATTTACGTCACACTCCATATGCTCGCTATTCCATTCTGTCTTCATTTATGTTTAATATCCTTTCATTTACATTTCATTCCATTTTCATCTATTCGCAATTCCGCTCAGTCTTTCGTATCTGATTTGGTATTACCTTCCTTAGGGTAACTCCATTGGGAATCGGAGTGACCGTCACTCCACAATGTCATGGAGGAGATCATTATTTGGGGTGTAGTATTTCTGTTCTCGCTTTTCACGATCCTCGGCTTTCTCATTCTATTATAGGAATCTCTTCGACTCCTAATAGATTAGAAAGTAGTATAAAGATCTTGTACTCAGTACTTCAGTCTTCAGTCAGATAATCAACCTTGATTTCAACTAAGGTTCCTCTGTTCATTTCTGTCTGTCTCGCCTTTACGAAATTGGGAACCGTGCAATCTAGTGGGCGCAACGCAATACGTTGAAGCCAAGCCCCATCCAGAACCTCACCTTTGGGAGATTAAATATATTACGATTACATCCTTTCTCTACATCGTAACAGTATTATCTGACTGCCACACTTGATCGCACTTCATCTTCGCATATCACGACCATCATGAATACCCGATCTACCACTCGCAATTTACCTTTCATCATAGAAGTCCCAAGTCAGTTGCAGGAGATTTCCTCACTTCGACGGCTGTCAGAACAACCTTCAATTTGCGAAGCTGGGCCGTCAGGGGTGAATGCTCTTCCTGACCTCGAGGATGATGACGACGAAAACCCAATCAATGACAATGATGACGACGAGCCAAATCCAAACCCTGTCCAAGTTGCAAATCCGAACCCCACTCATGTTTCTAATCCTAATCTGACTCTTAATTCCAATCCGACTCTTAATTCCTCTTCTAGTTCAGACAAAATTGTCAAGGCACTCGTCGATCGATTAGCCCAACAGCCTCCTAGATCTAATCCCAACCCTGGTCATCATGCCAAGGTTTGCGAGCCCGAGGTTTACGACGGTACCGATCAAGCTAAGCTTCGCACATTCTTTTTACAATGCACGCTGAACTTTCGAGACTGTCCGTCTGCATTCTTGACGGATGCGTCAAAGGTCCAATATGCCATCTCGTACCTCACAGGCCCGTGCTCCAGTATTTTGAACCCGCGATTCTTGGCGAAATCCAGCCTGAGCCTAGTTGGCTTAAGGTCTGGAGGGACTTTTGTCAAGAGCTGGAAACCAACTTCGGCCCATTCAACAGTGCTGCGCAAGCAGAAATTGAGCTCGGCAAGATAGTTATGAAGGACAACCATCGTGCGGCACGATACTTCATCGACTTCGCCAGAGCCTCCACTTGCACTCAGTGGAACGATGCCGCCCTTGCACATGCGGCGTACAAGGGGTTGGCCAGATGTATCAAGGACAGCCTCCTTAACTTCCCTTGTTTCAAAACTCTCGCTGAACTCAGACAATATTCACTTGAGATCGACAGCAGATATTGGGAACGCAAGGAGTTCGACAACTTCAGAAATCCTTCAAAGCCGAACGGGTCCTCGTCCAAATCCAACTCCAACAACAACAACAACAACAACAACAACCATCAGTCTTC
>QLPI01006141.1:0-18457 GCA_003314275.1 Chroogomphus rutilus | reverse complement strand
CCCTGGTGCAGTAAAATCATGGTTCAACATTGTAGAGGAATTTGTTGTCAAATCAGGAATACGGCCAGAGGATATCTACGGAAAAAAATTTGCCTGGGATGTTGACTTGGCTTATCTACATGGTAACATAGACCATCATGTCTACATCAAATTACCAGATGGGTCTGAGATCCCTGGCAAAATTGCAAAATTCAACAAAGCTTTGTATGGCTTACCAGAAGCAGCACAGATATGGCAGGAAGGACTAGAGGAGAAACTGAGATCTCTAGGGTTCACACCTTTCCAAAGTGACACTGGAGCTTTTATCAGAAACTTGGCAAAAGATTTCACTGTTATTGACACACATGTAGATGATGCAACTGGGATATGCTCGAGCAAGGAGGAGTTGAACCTAATGATGGACATTCAGAAACACTACAAAATCAAGATAAAAGATACCTCAAAACCTTTCAAGGTTCTAGGGATCATGGTATCCCAAAATCCTGACCTTGGAACATTCAAATTGCCTCAACCAGAGTACATCAAGTCCATACTCCAAAGATTTGGCATGACAACCTGCAATCCTGTTAGTACACTAGTGGACAAGGGTGAACATCTATAGAAAAACATCAATGACACACCCTTGGAAAATGTACATGAATATCAAGCACTCACCAGTTCACTAACATATGCAGCGATGTTGACCTGGCCTGACATCATGTACATAACTCAATTTTTATTCCAGGCAAATAAGAGTCCCACTCACCAACATTGGATTGCTGGTAAATGAGCGTTAAGGTATCTGAAAGGGATGAAAGACTGAGGGATTGTGTATTGGCAGAAACACATGTGAGAAAAATTTGAACAAAGTCATGACACACCATGGGGTTATTGTGATGCAAATTATGCCAAGGAGCCATGTGACCAAAGATTGACAAGCAGATATGCATTTCTACTTGCAAATCGCACTGTATTGTGGGAAAAAAAACCACCAGTGGCTTTATCTACCACTGAAGTGGAGTTTTATGCACTGGGAATGGCTTGTCAGAAGCTTTATGGTTGAAACAGTTGTATCAAGAAATTCTTACAACTATAGATAAGCCACTATTCATATTTTCTGACAATACTGGGGGTGTTGCATTATCAGACAATCCAGTCTCCTATAGCAGGTCAAAACACATCGATATATGATGGCACTTTGTCTGGGATTTGAAATGTTCAAAAGTTGTTCACTTTTTACACATCCCTGGAACCCAGAATGGAGCCAATTTCCTGAAGCACAAAGTACTTAAATCATTTTGAACATGAAGGGTGTGTTGAATTGTTAGGGATGGAATAGATGGTTTGGTCTGAGGAGGAGTGTTAAGATTAGTATGTTTTATTTTCTTATCTTGCAGACCAAACATCTGTGGGTTGTTGTGGATCAATGTTGTTCATGGTGTGGGAATGGATTTACTCGGTGTTTCATTCTAATTTTTACTCAGGGATATATAAGTACAATGCCTTTGTTCTATCTTGCTTCAGTCTTTCACACCAAAGACTGAAGTGAGTATTCTCTATCTGAACCCTACCCTCCATTTTGTTAACACATTGCTCTTTACATAGTTACTTCTTGTCTAGGTAGATAATCTTCACTATAAAAAGAGTCTTTCACACCGAAGACTGAATTACTTCTTGTCTAGTTTTTAACATTGGCCTCCACCTCTTCATGCTCCCACTGTCACTTCATCTTCTTCTCCTTGATTGTAGTGATCTGCCAAGTGTCCTTGTCCAAATTGTATCCCATGAATATTTTGTTAAACAGTGATGATGGAGAAGTGCAATTGCATGATGTCAAGTACACGTACCAAGACCCGTTTATTCGGCAGTGCCAACCAAGCAACCATCCCATATCCATAACCAAGTATCCATGCTGCATGCATAACACTTGGTACACTGGTCTCAGCCTCAGTACATCCACCATCCACACTCCTTGTCCTCACCTTCAGTCTGTCTCACCTCGGGACTTCTGTCCTTGTATTATCCTCAGTCACAACTCCATTGTTTTATATTCGGCCACTCCCTATTGTCATATCCTTGGCCACATTTCTATTATCCTATCCCTTATTGTTCTATCCCTGTTTTGCATTCCTTCATTCTAATTTTATCTGTTGTGGACAATAACCACATGCTCTGCATACCTTGTTGTCTCACATTCCTTATTCCACATGTTGCTTCTTAACCTATAGAAGTAGGGCATGCATGTACATATTTCCTCATTCTGGGTATCGACTAGGCTTAGGCCCTTCTACCTTCTTCCCCTCTGTTTAAAGTCCTCGACTCAGGCTGGCATCACCAGCATCCTGCTGAGTACCTGTCTATTGCAAATCGGTGGCATGTATGGCAAGTAGGGCGTAATGCACGAGTACGTTGAAGCCAACACCACTACTCTTGGCCTGCAGGACTTGGCCATAGTCTGCCCAACCTTTCGACAGCAACCTTCAGCAGTACCAAAGTCTGTCAGTAACCAAAGCTTGACACATGATTGCAGTTCAGGAAAGAAGCACCGGCTCCCCAAACAATAGTAATATCACATTAGGCATCCAAAACTCTATTTTCAAACTCTGCCTACCAGCTTCATGGCTTCAGCTGTAAGGGAGAGGTACTGTTAAGTACATGTACTGAGCATCAGTTCACTCAGTTGTTTTGACTAAATGTCCAAAGTCTAATTCCATACACAGGTGACTAAGTCATATACAAGTCACTTGGAATGTTGGTTGCAGCTCAGTACATTCATCATCCACACCTCCCAGTTGATTCATCATCCACACTTCCTTCATTCATTATCTATTATTCCTAACCCATTGATTCTTTTATTCCCTGTCCCTTTTACCTCAGGACATTTCTATTGTTTTATCCTCCATCATGACCCTATTTTTTATATTTGGTCACATTCTATTGTCCTCTCTCAGTCATGCTCTTATTGTTTTATGCTCGGCCATATTTTATTGTTCTATATCTATTGTTCTATTCTTGAGCATTGTGGACGATTGTCATGACCTTGCCAAGATCACCGCCATTCTAATCTCTGGCCCAAATCACATGGATGTGTCTTATTCTCAGCCAATCCCATTCATCCCTTTCCTCAGTCCATACAACTTCTGCCACCAATTTTCAGCCCTCTGGTCAGACAATGTGCCCTCTAATCCCTGGTCATAGTCTCATATAACCTTTATTACTAAACACCTTTAATTTCCATTCTATTATATCATTGATCAACTCAACTCTGCTCACCCTTTCCTGAAACAGAAGTACATTGAGATCCCACCCAAGATCCTGTTCAGATCCTGCAATGGCTTGTTCACAAAGTTCACTCAAGCCCCTTGTACTTTCACCTCCTTGTTCTTTTGTCTGGAGACCCTTTCCCCATTCGTATCCTCCCTTGTTCTCGGTCACTAAGTCCTACTGAAATTTGAAATATGCACTAGTATAAATATGCATGTAATGTAGATGTTTGGTAGTCTGATAATCAACTTAGAATTCAACCAGCAAACCTTGCTCACTCTCCGAGCTTTTATCCTACTCTCCAAGCTTCATCGATGAGTCTCTATGACCTCACTCCATTCTAATACCTCTGCCTGAAGTTAGGGACAAATGAGATTAGAAGGTGCAGCACATAAGCTGAAGCCAAGCCCCAGGCCCAAACCTCTGCAAAGTTTCAACTCACCAAGCTTTCTGTGCTGTCACGACCACACATCGTGCTTTGACTTGGCAGTACCAACCGACCGACCCTTACTCATATCATCCCATGGCATATGGTTTTGGTTCGGTACACCCGGTTCATCACTTGGTTCATTATCCTTTTCCCCAACCCCTATTCTTTATCATCCCTACACTCTTTTTCTTTCCCCCTCACTCGCTTATCCACAGGACATTCACTATCCTCTGCCACTTACTCGCGGCCCTATTGTTTTATTCTCGGCCATTCCTTATTGTTCTATTTCTTTCCCACAATCTCACTGCTTATATTTCATTGTCTTACTCTCTCATTATTCTATTCTAATCGCTGTGGACTATACCTCCACATGGTCTTTATACCTTATTCTTTTTTTCCATGTCTTATGCCACCCTTATTCCACATTCCACCTCTCAGCCTATATAAGTAGTGGATGCATGTACATAGTTCCTCAGTCTGAGTATCAACTAGGTTTATGCCACCCTACTCTCCTCCTTCTGTTCAGAAGTCCTTACTCGGGCCGACACCCTCGGCATTTGCCTGAGTATCTGTTCTCATTACAAGTTAGTGGCACACACAGGAGGCAGGGTACAACGCACGAGTACGTTAAAGCCAAGCCACCCCGACTGGCCTGCAGGACTTGGCCAGTTCCGACAGCACCATCGGCAGTACCAAGGCCAAGACAGTATACTCAGACTGACACTACCTCCTGTGCCCTTTACCACTTAACAATTATGACTCTACAATCCAGATCTACCACCCACAAGGTGACTAGCGCCCCAGACACCAAAACTGAGGAATCAGTGGAGATGACTGAGCCAAACGACTCAGCAGGTGCTAGAACTGAGGTTAAGCTTAATGCCTCTGCCCTTCTTAATCCTAATTCCTTGGTAATCCCTCTATCTTCTATTTTGATACCGAGTTCCTTGGCGACCCCTCTTAAATGTCTGATTGATTCAGCTTCTACTCACTGCTTCATAGAATCTTCCTATGTTCGGGAACATAAGATCCCCACCACTTCTGTGGATTCAATTCCCCTTACACCGGTTTGCAGTACGTAAGGCGCGTGCCAAATTGCACACGCGTTCGCGCGGGCAAAAAGAGAACTGCAATTACTCAGTCAAATTGTAGCCATTCTGTCTGAAAATAAAAATATAACTTCTTCAACACAATATGCAGGGCATGGCAATGTAAAATCCATGTAAAATTGTCACAATAAAAATTGTTTTTCAGGCAGTTGGCCCTGATCAACCCCAGCTGCAGAACAGCTGTAGGAACACCAAATAAATTCAGAATTGTTAGATATTTTGCAGCAATATAATATATATATATAGATAGAGGGCACCAACCACTTTTAGTATATCAAAGTCCATTAGAATATTGTAGAATATTTTATATAATGTACTACAGCTGAGACAAGTAATTTCTGCTTAATTATTGTTCTAGAGCCCTACAAGACACAGCTCATTGGTAAAATGTGATATTAAATCACGCGAGATCAAGACGATACAAAGGGACCTTGACTGCCTGCCATCCTGTGGCCACACGTGGTTTGCGAAGCAGTGGCTCAATAGTGCCCTATCCTGGCATGCTCCAAGACCTTCACGGTGCGCTCCATCACGGGACGTCATCTTCGCATTCGTGGGGTGCTCTTCGAGTCTATAGCACCTGCGGGTTTCCGACAGACCTCCCTGGAGGAGCAAGAGCCCAAGGCATGGGATTGTGGTGACAACAAACACGATAGCCGCAATGGCCCCTTTGGCATCTCCTGTGACCATGGGCGTGCCAGCTACCATAACCACTATAATGACTCGCCCCAGGCACCAGGTATGGCTGTAGACTTGCCCTACTCAGCAGACCTGATTGTGACCTTGGTGCAGCAGGACCAGGAACAGGATCGAGATCAGGATCGGGAACAGCATTTGGAGCAAGACCATGGGCCTGGTGGTCTTCTCCTTGGTTATCTCATCGTCCCCTCTGTCTGCATCTGCGGTCAGTGCCCATTCCTCTACACAGTCCGCACTACGCTGACCCTCCACCCAGTCATGTTGTCCCTTGGCAAACTCATCACCTTTCTGTATGCCGCCACACGCATGCCGCAATTGATAACTCACTCACTGGGCACATAGGCCCGTAGCAGGTGGACAGGTCACGCTTTCCGGCCGCTTTGTCGACCCCACATTTGCATTCACGATGGGCTGGAACTACTGGTACTCATAGGTCGTTACATTACATGGTATGTACATTCATATTAGACATACCCTCATTTTCTCATCATGAACATGATGGATGCAGTTATGGCACACAGGATTTTGTGTCAGGATCTCCTTCTGAAGACTCGACTGACACGTCTTCATGTGGATATGTTATCATCGGGCCTGTGGGTGTTCGTGATGCTGTGGACTCGACAGTGCTGTCTGGACAGGAGGTGCATTATGATATGACTGTTATGCCGAGTGGAGCTTCTATTTCTACTTTGACATCTGAGACACTGACACTAGCGAAGAATCCTCTTATGAGTAATGGGGAGGGTACTTTCTTGTTTAGTAATGTGGGGGGCCCGATGGAGACGTATACGGCCTCGGCCCAGCCTGGGGAAGAGGGAGGCAGTGGGTGTGCCAGGTGGTCTTCCAGAGATAATCATGATAGCGTACAGTTTTCGTTTTGTGTCATGCAGGTAGGGTGTTACGATGGTGTTATTGCAGTTTAGGGATTTTACGGTTGATTATCCTTTTTTTCTGTTTTTTTTTTTTGGCAGTTCACGGGCAGGACTGGATCCTTAAATATGAATATCAACTTGCTCATCGCAACCATAGGGGAATACTAATATACAGCAAACACATCTAATCTCCCTTCTGATACCCTAGTTGGCACTTCACAGGTTTTAGAGATCAACCAAGGGGAACATGGATCCGTCCTGCATACATCTGCTCACTCCATCACCTGTCATCTTTGCACTGAAAGGGAGAGGCTTCAATTTCACAAATTGATCATTCCAAAACTTCAAATCGGCTGCAAATTTCTTGGCTTGCCTCCTGGTTTTAGCAACATGTGTCAGGCGATTTGGCCATAATGCTAAACCAAGAAACGAGCTTTCTGGACACGAACATATCACAGGCTCTCGTATGTCTCAAGATATCGGGCACAAGGTATGTGTCTAGCCAAGCAATGGATCATTTTTAGCTATAATTAATAACATCTCCCAGTTGTTACTCTGTGTGTATCTTCTGCCCGTATGATCACATGGTCCCATTATTACTTGCTTTAGCATATAGTGCCCAGTACCACATTGGGCCACTGAGAATGAGGGTGAATATTGATGGGCAGGAGAGATAAGGGCCTGTGTGGATCCAGGAAAGATAGAGGATTGAGGTATTAACTATAGAGGAACAAAGTATAGTTGATTTAATATCATATTTTTCCAATGAGCTGTGTCTTGTAGGGCTCTAGAACAATAATTAAGCAGAAATTACTTGTCTCAGCTGTAGTACATTATATAAAATATTCTAAAATATTCTAATGGACTTTGATATACTAAAAGTGGTTGGTGCCCTCTATCTACATATATATTATATTTCTGCAAAATATCTAACAAGTCTGAATTGATTTGGTGTTGCTACAGCTATTCTGCAGCTGGGGTTGATCAGGGCCAACTGCCTGAAAAACAATTTTTATTGTGACAATTTTACATGGATTTTACATTGCCATGCCCTGCATATTGGGTTGAAGAAGTTATATTTTTATTTTCAGACAGAATGGCTACAATTTGACTGAGTAATTGCAGTTCTCTTTTTGCCCGCGCAAACGCGTGTGCAATTTGGTACGCGCCTTACGTACTGCAAACCAGTGTAAACTATTTGATGGCACTACTAATGCGTGTAGGGTGTAAACTTGCATCTCACCCCTGAGAGACCAATCTCAATACATCGTAATATTGTATCGATTTTGGTATCATTTTGTGTGCTTTAGAATTCTTAATTTTTCTCACTTTAATTTGTATTTTTACCCTCAATACTGAGGGAGTTATTCATTTCTTACTATGTACGATACTTACGGGCGCTTGTCCACGCACGACGCGACTAGCGTGGCCGGCTCCCTGGATTTGGAACCGGCAGCCTGGCTCAAACCTTCGATAGGGTCAAAGCCCAGTTGCAGGGTATATGCGGGTGAAACACAACCCGCGCATGCCTCCCTCCTCAGTTGTTGACTACACTGAGGAGGTGAGTTATATAGTATATTGTACAAGCCTTTAAGGCTAATTTCTTTATTCTTTTTGTAAGATAAAATTAAATAGGTATATTTTCCGAATATACACTCAGTTGTTGACTACACTGAGGAGATAAAATTAAATAAACTACCTATAAATTCTTCAAACCTACTGCAATTTGCTCATAATCTCATCAAGGTTATGGGCCCCGCAGACCAAACAGAGAAAGTCCTATTGACCATGGGAAGACTAGCTACAGATGGATCAAATTGGTCTCTGTGGAGAGCTCAACTCATGAGTTACTTCGAGTCTAAAAATCTATTGAAACATATAGAAGGCAAAGCCGATAGACCACCAGATCCTCCCACTTTTCCCAAAGCACATGTCCTCACAGATGATGAGGAGGCCAAGGTAGAGAAGGCTGAGGAGAGACTTGAAAAGTGGCTGGCTAGAGAGGGGCTCGTCAGGACTCAAATATTGGCATCCGTGTCAGAGTCACTAGCTTTAATGCTAGAAAAGAAAAAGAATGCACAGGAGATCTGGGATACTCTGGTAACTGAGATGATGAAGAAACCAAAGATGGTTGTCACCAGTATCCAGAGACAACTCCGGAACATGAAGTGCTCGGAGGATGATGATCTCAGAGAACACCTTGATAGGGCTCAAGATCTCTATGCAAGACTCAATGATATGGGAGCCAAGATCTCTGAAGAAGAATTCCTTGATATTATACTATCCTCACTGCCACCTTCCTACGAATCAGTCATGAATGCCCTCACGACATCTCTTGAAGAAGTCGGAAAGCCTTTGGATCCGGAAAATATTATCCGGGTACTTAAATCATAATATGATAGGCGTAGGACATTGTCCCTCACTCATGAGGATCAAGGATTCGTGGGTACTGCAGATAAGAAGGTGCATATATGCACCAACTGCAAAAAGCTGGGACACACAGTCGAGATGTGTTGGGCTAAAGGTGGTGGCAGAGAAGGCCAAGGGCCTAGGCAGAAGAAAAGATCTAGATTCAAAAAGATAAAAGGAAAAAGGAAAGGAAAGGCTAAAGCTAACGTAGCTGATGAAGATGAATCTTCCAGAAGAGACGATGACGGATCTATGGCATTCATCAATTATGATTGCGCCGCCTTCATCAGAGACGGAACTGGCGACACTATTATCTTAGATACAGGAGCTAGTTCTCACATGAGACCTCATAAAAACATGCTTGAGAACTACAGAAGCTTCCCTACACCGTGTACGATTCAAGCAGCCGACCAGGGCAGCTTTGATGCATACGGAAGCGGTCAACTCAAGATAACTACTAAAGTGAGAGGGAAAGCAGTCACATTGACATTAAAAGAAATACTATATGCTCCTAAAATCGCCTTCACCCTTATTTCCATTGGCCGATGTGATGATGCCAGTAACCGGACAGAATTTGCATCACAAAAATGCACAATAAAGAATTCATCCGGCCATATTTTATTACAGGCACCTAAATTACACGGCCTATATCGTTTGGATAATCAGTCAACTCAACATTCCACCAAGCTATGTTTAACAGCCATCGAGACACATCGCAGGCTAGGGCACATATCTTACAAGACCCTTAAGCGCCTGATGGATCGTGGCATGGTTTATGGCCTAGAGCTATCACAGGCTAGAGACAAATTCACCTGTGATGCGTGTATTAAAGCTAAGATTACACGCAAACTGCTCCCAAAAGAATCAAGTGAGCGCTCAAAGAAAATCGGTGATAAAATATTTTCCGATGTATGGGGACCGGCGAGACATATCACAATCGACAAAAAGGCTTACTACATTTCCTTCACGGATGATCACTCAAGGGAATCAGTGCTCTATTTAATGAGCACTAAGGATCAAGTCTTTGCCAAATACAAATTGTACGAGGCAATGATGCTTCAGCAGAGAAATGCGTGCATTAAAACACTCCTCTCAGATAGAGGGGGTGAATATACAAGTGCTGAATTCAATAATTACCTAGACAAGCAAGGTACTCGATACAGATATACTGTTCATGACACCCCAGAACAGAATGGAGTCGCCGAGCGCCTAAACCGCACATTGGTTGAAAAGACCCGTGCAATGCTTCTAGATTCCAATCTCCCTGAGTCATTATGGGGATATGCCATTCAGCATGCCAACTACCTTAAAAATCGCATGCATACACGATCTCTACCAGACAAGACACCCTATGAGATGATTTACCATCAAAAACCGAACTTACAAGATGCTCACGAATGGGGGACGGACGTCTATGTCAAAATCAGACAAGATGATAAATTGCTACGTAGAGCCAAGAAAGCTAAGTGGATCGGTCACTCTGCTCAAAGCGACGGCCATTGTATATATTGGCCGGATAGTCGACGGGTATCTGTGGAGCAAAATATTATATTTGAGGCACCAAAATTGCCTTCAATCACTCCTATTTTACCTACAGATGATCACACAATTATTGGGCCAAAGGTCATCAAATATAGGCCTGTACCATCTGTGCCGGCACCTATTCAGGTGCCAGTACCGTCACGTGACCCACGGTTGGGTGAGAGCCACATAGAAGAAATAATCGAGCACACACCAGAGAGAGACTTGGAAAATATACAACCGAGTCAGACAGACGTGAGCAGACCTGAAGAAGCTCCTCCACTCAGAAGAAGAGAGAGAATTCGTCTATTACATGAAAGAGCTTCAAGGATCGGCGCTCCGGTGATAAATCTCAAGCTGGAGAAGCCGCACATATCAATTTCACCACCCTCGCTTGCGAAGACATTGGGGATAATGTACTCAATGATATCGCACATAACCCTGATTTTTATATTCAAAGGAACAAGAGCGAGAGAGATGTATGCGACTACCTAGCAATAAGCGCCGAACCATTAAATGCCGATGAAGATGATTTTGCATATCTATCTAATGATTTGCAATTACCTACGACAACTAAAGATGCCCTTAGTAATCCTACATGGAAGACAGCCATGGATGTTGAGATCCGATCGCAAATCGACAAAGACACCTGGGAACTTACTAAACCCCCTCCGGGTGTGAATATAGTCGGTAGCAAGTGGACTCATGTGATGAAACATAACCAGAAGGGTGATGTAGTACGTGCAAAATCAAGGCTCGTTGCTCAAGGCTTCACACAAACTTTTGGAGTTGATTACAACGAGACTTATGCACCGGTCATTCGTATGACATCTTTATGCATTATATGCGCAATAGCGGCTAGAAATAATTGGCCCATACATCAAATGGATGTAGACATTGCATATCTAAATGCACCGCTCGAGGAACCTATCTATATGCGCAAGCCGCCTGGATATTTTGAGGAACAACATGAAAACATATTATTGCTGAAGAAATGCATATACGGACTCAAGCAATCGGGCAGAGAGTGGTATAAGTGTTTATCAAATGCCCTTTATTCTATTGGATTTACAAAATCAGCCTCAGATGCTGCGGTATTCTATAGACATCGGGCAAACGACTATGCCATCATCGGGCAAACGACTATGCCATCATCGGAGCTGCCGTAGATGATCTCACCATCACTGCTACGAACGACTCTATATTGTGTGGCGTCAAGGAAGATCTCGAAGCCATCTTCAAGATGAAAAATCTTGGAGAAATCCACTGGCTGCTTAATCTGAAGATCGAACAGGATAAACCAGCTGGAACGATCAGCTTCTCCCAAGAAGCATACATTGACAAGATACTCGATCGATTTAACCTACAAGACGCCAAAACGCATACCACTCCATTGGATCCAACTTCTAAATTATCTAAAGAACAATGCCTGACCACTGAAGCTGACAAGAAAAACATGGAAAAGATTCCTTACCGGCAGGCGATTGGTTCACTCACGTGGGCAGCAGTAGCTACCCATCCATACATTTCATTCACTGTTTCATTATTATCACAGTTTCTAGAGAACCCAGAGATTGCTCATTGGAATGCAGTTAAAAGAGTATTTAAGTACTTAAAAGGCATGAGAGACAAAAAATTAGTCTTGGGGATGAGTCGAGACAGCCTAGTAGGATACTCAGATGCCAACTGGGCTTCACAAGATCACAGACACTCAATATCGGCCTACATATTCCAAATTGACTCCGGGAGCATCTCATGGAGCTGTCAGAAGCAGACGATAGTGGCACTCTCATCTACCGAAGCAGAATTTATTGCTATGACTCATGCCACAAAAGAAGCCATTTGGCTCAAGAACTTCATAACTGAAGTTTTCCAGCCTATTAGAAATCCTATCAAAATATATGCTGACAACCAATCAGCTATTACTATAGCTTACAGTAATCAGCAGCATTCGAGGACTAAACATTTCGACATAAGACTCTATTTCATTTGAGATATGATTGAGGGGAAGAAGATTACAATTGAATACCTCCCAACCGATCAAATGCTCGCGGACATCCTCACAAAGGGTTTACCAGGACCCAGAGTGAAGATTCTCACCCAAAAACTCGGCATATATTGAGCTTGAGGGGGCATGTAGGGTGCAAACTTACATCTCACCCCTGAGAGACCAATCTCAATATATCGTAATATTGTATCGATTTTGGTATCATTTTGTGCGCTTTTGAATTCTTAATTTTTCTCACTTTAATTTGTATTTTTACCCTCAATACTGAGGGAGTTATTCATTTCTTACTATGTACGATACTTATGGGCGCTTGTCCATGCACGATGCGACTAGCGTGGCCGGCTCCCTGGATTTGGAACCGGCAGCCTGGCTCAAACCTTCGATAGGGTCAAAGCCCGGTTGCAGGGTATATGCGGGTGAAACACAACCCGTGCATGCCTCCCTCCTCAGTTGTTGACTACACTGAGGAGGTGAGTTATATAGTATATTGTACAAGCCTTTAAGGCTAATTTCTTTATTCTTTTTGTAAGATAAAATTAAATAGGTATATTTTCCGAATATACACTCAGTTGTTGACTATACTGAGGAGATAAAATTAAATAGACTACCTATAAATTCTTCAAACCTACTGCAATTTGCTCATAATCTCATCAGTGAGGAGGACATTTATTTCATGCCCTCAGTTGGGGTGAGTACCATTGCTTGGGATGCCGAGAGGACATGTCGGAGATGTCATGAGAGGGATGCTCGAATCTTGGGGGCGCAAAAGTCCTTTGAAAATCAGATTGCCCGGGATGCGTGGGCGGCCGGGAAGGAGGTGGGTCTCAGACCCTTCGAATCCACTCAGTGGTCATTGATTGAACATCGGCCTGACCTTTACCAGATCGCCGGTCCGGGGGCTCCTCCCATGCTGGGGTCGGATCCTTGTGACAGATGCCACAAGTGTGAGGACCTATGTACATGGACTTCGTCGGTCAAAACTTGCGTTCCCTGTCGGAAGAGCCGGGTGAAGTGCATGGTTGGTGGTGTACCGGTCATTATGGGGTTGACCATGAGAAAGAGGAGGCAGGAGGAGATGGAGGTCCCGGAGGTGTCCTCTTCGAAAAGGATGAAGGTCGAGGTACTGGTCCCTCCTTTTCCGAAGAGCGGGGGTGATGCGAACATCAACCTCCTGAGGGAAATCAGGGACGGCATTTCTGCCCTTGTCGTCATCCAGAACAGGATAGCAGATGCTTCCGAGGTGGTGAACGCCCTCAAGACCGATGGTCGGAATCATTCGACAGATGTGGGGGGATGCGGTGTACCCTCTTGGGCTCATTGGGTGGTGGTGGGTTGGTCGATTCTGACAGGAGGTGTGGGGAGGGCTGCTTTCAAGAGGAAACAGGCTTCTGGGGGAGCGGGTTTGGCACATGGCACGGAGGATGTGATGCCCAGAGCAGGGCATTCTGCCGAGCAGGCAGCCCTGGTGTGTGATGCAGGGAACTCGGCCCTTGTGATGGAACAACCTACTGAAGGTGTGGTTTCAGGGGCTGTGGCACCAGCAGCGGAGTCGCTTCCTGAAGCGGTGGCTCTGCAAGTTGTGGCATTGGCGGCAGGGCTGGTTTCAGATGTAGTAGTCCCAGGGTTAGAGCTGAGCGGTGGAGGGGAGCAAGGGATCGATCTCTTTCATGGACTGGATCCCTCTGATCCCGACAAGGCGTATACCATTTTTATGGCGATGACTGATGATGTGGGGTCGTGGTGGTCATGGAGGTCGTAGCATTCATTCTACCAGTTTGTCACTTTGGATGGAGGTAGTGTCGTCAGGATTCGGAGAGTGTCCTGCAACTCGAGTCTTGGTTGAAATTGTTGATTAGTTTAGCTTGTATTAATACTCTAACAAGAAAGGGTCTAGTTCTAGAGAATCTACATGGTACTATTAGTCTAAGGGACGGTACGGGATTCTGCAGTGATCAGGATTCTTCCTGAGCGGAGTTTTCAGAGGGTTGTATTTGAGCGCTGAGTGAAGACTGCTGGCTCCATATTGCCAAGAATCAGTTAGGATAATCTAAATGAGTTGTACTCAATACCCTGTCGATCAACGGATCGTAGTGGATGAGCGTGGTCCTTGCAACTAAAATTCTGACAGGATTCAGGGGGGTCGGATTCGGAGGGTTGGAGTTTGGAGGGTCGGAGTGTTTCTGCAGAGGGGTCAAAATCTTTCGACGAATGGTCACGGGGGTCATATTCCTGAAAAGGTTGGATGTGTTGTTTTGTTTTACATCTGTAAGCATAGTTGGTGTTCAACGCAAACAACTGGTGCCAGAGTCGGGGGCCTAACTCCTTATTCCTCGGTTTCTGAAGCATTCGACGTCTCAGACTCTCCTTCAACTTCTTCTGTCACGGAGGCTGCATGCCCTTTGGTGACTGTGATGGTAGATCTCGGGCATTCCTTGGCTGAGTGGCCTGATCTACCGCAGAAGAGGCAGAGGTTTTGTTTGAAGCGGCATTGCCGTTCTTGCGGTGTAAGTTTTCCGTCTTTTCCGATTTTAGACGAAAGGTCCATGGTAGTCCTGCTGCCACTGGATGGGGTCACGGGTTGGCCTACATTGGCTGTCTTATTGCCCATGTTAGGGACCGAATACATGGTCACGGGGGTCCTCCCTCTGTCATAGGGGTGGTCAAAGTTCTGGGTGGAGGAGGGCTCTCTGCTGATTTCCGATCATCACTCCCAGTAGTGGGCGTCGATGGATTGGGACAGGAGATAGAGTTGGAGCAGGGAATGGGGCTTCCCTACCCTAGAGATCTCGTCCTTGATTCTGCCGGGGAGTCCATTGTAGAACTGGCGACGAAGTGCAGTGTTGCCCCAGTGGATGTGGGTGGCTAGTCGATTGAATTCGACTACATATTTTGTGATGCGCTAGTTATCGCGCATGCAGAGGGTCTCGAGGTCTGCTTTGGCCTCTCCTTCTGGGTCATGGGGGCTGAAGTTGGTTTTGAGTTCATTCACGAACTCCTCATAGTCATGGAGCCAGTCTGGCTTGTGGGGGCAGAGAGGGCTGGTTCGAACCAGTCCAGGGCGGTACCGGTCAGGTACGACAGTGCCTAGGTTACCTTGGCACTCTCGGTGTCGAAGGCGTCAGGGCAGTCATGGAAGTTCAGTCTACATTGCACTAGAAAGGCTTGTAGTTTCCTTGAATTGGATCCATCAAAGGTATCCGGGTCTCAAACCTTGGCGGCATGTGGGGCTGATCTTCTGGGGCTGGCTCAGTTACTTGCTAGCATAACGAGGGCCTGAGTGAGATCAGGCACAATGTTGGGTCCTAAGGTGGGGGCCCCTCCCGGGTGTGCAGGAGGCGGCAGTGCTGCAGCGGGTGGTGTGACATGGGGTTGGGTGACAGGGGGTGGTGCAGCAAATGGGGGTATAGCGGGTGGTGCAATGAGTGGTGGTGCTACGGGCGGTGTGCCACAGGCAGAGGTGCGAGGGGTGGTGGTATGTAGGGGGGCACCGATGAGTCTGATGGCACTGCTGTGGATGGTTCTGAACTGGACCGCATATCCAATGGCAATGATTGTTGAATTGCTGGGGGGTGGTTCACGAGGAATGGGTTGGTCAAATTTGAATGCAGGTGTTGATCTGCATCCGAAAATCCAGAGTCAGAAGAAGGCTCTAGGGGATGAGCTGGGGTCTGAGGCATCTGAAAACTTGGTCCGAGGATGGGCAGTTCTCAGGGGACGGATGCTTGGCAGGCAGATGCCTGAGTGATTGTCTGCATGGCTTGTGAATGTGTGATAGGTCTCATGCTTAATGACGATCAGGAGTGTGAGTACAAATATACTGTTAAATCCGGGTGTCGGCGCTTAGCTAGAGACTTCTGGAAGGGTTTTTGGAGGGTTCTGAGTGGTTTCTGAGGGGGAGAATCATATTCTGAGGGTGGGGGACTTAAGGGTTGGAATCGGAATTGGAATTGGAGCGGTGGAAGTCGGGAATGCCGGGGGTCTTGGGACTGTTCACGGTATAGGGTGGTACCAGTGGTTCGAGGTCACAGGGACTTGGCTTCAACTTATGGGTTGCACCCTCCTCAATCGTCTGTCCCTAATTTCGGAGAGTCAGAAAGTTTACCAGAACTTAATCGGAAACTACGATGCAGAATTAAGTTGATATTCATACTGGCGAATAGTCCAGTCGACTGGTGACTTATATACATGTATCTAGTTCTTGTACTATCTTTTACTGAGTAAAGACAAGGGGGGGAAGAGAGTACAAGGGGCAATATAAAATGAAGAACAAGGAGTGAGGTATGTGATGATCCTGCGTATCGTCTATCAGAGGAGCAGAACCTTGACTTTGGAATCTTTGGAGGTTCGGAAATGCAGAACCTCGGAATGATGTATTGGACATCCAGAAATCAGTTGTTCAGTCTTTGAGCGATCGGAAAGGTCCCAGAAATGGTGTGGGTGGTTGTGGGGTTTAATGTGGGTTTGTTTTGGTGGCATGGGCCATAACAATATCTACATGTAATGAAATATGTGAGTCCATGTTTAAGGGGATAGTGTAAGATTCTCACCTGAGTCATGTAAGTGTAACACAACTGAAGAGAGATGAACTATCTACTGGGAATATATACCATTCCAAAGTGGAGAATGTGGAGCATGTGGAATGGTGTGGAAAAAAAACAATAAGATAAAAAATAGATGGGAATGGAACATGTGGAGTACAGTATAATGACATGTGTGTGGATGCATTGTTGATGAGTATGAATTATTAAAATAATAAGCTTCTGTGCACTATATTGGCCATAGGGATGTGGGGCCCAGGAGGTGGTTGAAACAATGGATATGCTTGCCATTCTGGCTCCTGTCCTGATCAGGAAAAAGTGTTCAACAATATGCTTTTCACTGCACTCCTCCTCAAAAATCCACTCTCCATGGCATGCATGGCCTCCTTGTCTAGACATGATCGATGTCCATTTAATTCATTTTTGGATTTTGAACCCACTGAGTATGATCATGTCAACATTACTCATGCCTTGTTTGATGAATTTATGGTAGATCCCCAATGCTACAAAACATAGTATAGATTATCCAAGAGATCATCAAATGCTCACAGTCAAATGCCTACAACTCTTGAATAATGTGACATCTGTGGGATGGACATGAAGGCTGAGTGTGATTACTATACATAGTGTTGGTGGGTGGATATATTTATATCACCCTTTGCAGCTGCAGTGGAAAACATGAATTTATTCAGGTCTTGGAGTCCAACCTTGTGAATCAGCAAGCATGCTCACTAATGGTGATTTGTTTCCAATCTTGGCATATTCCCCTTCACAAAGATGTGGAACTTGGATTGGAGGGAAAGACTTGTGACATTACACTACTTGATGGTGGGGGAAGGTTGGGTAGAAAGCAAAGATGAGGGTATTGAGTTGGCAAGGTCCACGGATAGAGGTGAAGCCAGCACCTGAATGTGAGAAGGCAGGAGCAAATATAACTGTATCAATTAAGTAGCTGAGTGTGAGTTTTCTATGATAATAAGAAACACAATTCTTGTCTTTGACACCTGTCTGTAGTGTTGGTATGGCCCAAACATAACATCATGCCCTGAGCCGTGCCAAGCCTTGACCATGGATTCACAGGGCTCAGGACCCGGGACATCAGTAACTTACTTTGAGGCATCCATAGTCTTGGTAGGTCATCCCTGTACATCAGTACCCTGGTGTCATGCAACTCATGCTTGTTTCAAATGGTGGTTTAGCACAAATTCAACGAAGCAAGTCTTGGAAGATAAATGCTGACTCTTCTACCTATCATACCATACTGTTGGGACATATCAATTGTATCAGCTATTGCAACCCAGTTTGTGATGTCGCTGAACAGCTCGTCGACTCTACGTCCATCTCATTTTTCTTTGTTCACGTTATAGTAATCTGAAAACAAGCAGCAGCGCTGCCTTTCAAATAACAAATGCCCCACCATCCGTCGTCACTCGTCGGTCCTATAAGTAGCTCTGGGCACTCTGAGCTTACCCTTATCGATTACATATCCAATTTGTTATTTACATCTACTATTCCAACCATAAAGTTTCATATACACCTCCCTTTGGGTCATATTTCTTCCATTCCAGGTAAGCGTTTATCTTTTACAAAGCTCACTTGCTTATTCAATTGACCTTGATAATTCTTCA
>QLPI01006131.1:0-10173 GCA_003314275.1 Chroogomphus rutilus | reverse complement strand
ATATATATTTTTGAAGGTAGAAAGAAAATAAGAGAAGAAGGAATGAGCTGAATGTGCCAAGGTATTTGGCAGGTCCAGTTGTTGGAGGTGGGGTTCATGATGATGGATGGTGGGGACTGAGCAGGCGGAGAAAGGATCAGGGAAGAGGGAGGATGGGATAGAAGATGGGGATAGATGACAGAATGGAGGGGAATAGGGCTAGGACTGAGGGAGCGGAAGAAGATAGGGATAGAACAGGGGGTTTTTTGAGAGGGGTGTCTTTGGGAGGGGAGTTTGCGCAGTTTGAAAAGGTTTCTAGCTGGTTGCCACCCCCCCCTTTTAGGTAGACATCCCACTGTCTACTAAAGGTATCGGCCTCTAGCCGAGAAGGACGAAAAAAAGGGGGTCGTATAGGTATAAGAGCCGCATATATGGAGTGAATGAATGGAAACGGATGGGGACAGATGGAAGGGACCTTGGCCAAACATGCCGAATGACAACACTGGCTGAGAGGTCCCAGCCAAAAACTTGCCAGCCGTTCTGGTATACAAGCATGCACAAGGCAGTTGCATTGACTAGGGCTATTGGCGAAGCTTCCAGCAACGGAACAGGATCCTGGGTGAGGCTTTTGGAACAGTGGCAAGTGCCGCCTGGACCGAGGCCATCGGGATGCACCTAAAAACGTTAGTAGCTTGATGGATTATAATACTGCCCAATACCCTGTTAATCAACGGATTATAGCGGGTGAGCAAGTTGTGCCCGAATATTGCTGACCGACAGATCTAGTACATGACTGATGGATGGTGGACTAAATTTGTCTGAACGGAAGATCTAGTAACATGTGTATGTGTTCAGTAATAACCAAATTTTTTTGCTATACTGGATCAGAGAATTTCAAACGAAATTGAAGTAAAAGGGTGGTTGTGAACAAGTGCTGATTCTATCAGGAGTATAAGATGGTTTCCTGAGGACATTCGGTACCAACGTCAGATGACGGAACAAGATTAAAATGAAGAGGAGAGGAAGACGTAGCAGCATTGAATGAACCTCACTACTGGCATCTGCCGAGTCAATGCAACTCTCGGTGTGCTCAGAGGCTGGTCGGATGGCGACCTAGTCTCCGTTTGCTGATGCTGAATTTTCAGCTTTAGCGTCCAGAGTACCAGTTGCCTGGGGGATGGGGTCGGGGGTAGTAGTTGCACGGGTTTTGCTTGTTTTAGGGCACCTGGCAATTTTGTGATTTTTTGCACCCCAAAAAAGACACAGATTGTTGATTATGCATCTCTGTCGTTCAATTGGGAGGAGCTTGCCATTTTTGCCAAGGATTTTGGTGTGCTCGGGTTGGTTTGGCTGGAATTGTTTACTGTCCTTGTTTGTTGACATGTTTGTATCACTGCTATTATTTCATGAGGTCATAATCGTAAGTAAGGCATGGGAAGTAGTGTGATTCTGGGTATACTGTCAAGCATCGGGTACTGACGGACTTCGGTACTGCTGAGGGGTGTTGGTGAAAGGTCGGGCGGACTATGGCCAAGTCCTGCAGGCCAAGAGTAGTGGCATTGGCTTCAACATACTCATGCGTTGCACCCTACTTGCCATGCATGCCACTGTATTTGCAACAGACAGATACTCGGGGGGATGCTGATGATGCCAGCCCGAGTCGAGGACTTAACAGGAGAGAAGAAGGTAGAAGGGCCTAAGCCTAGTCGATACCCAGAATGAGGAAGTATGTACATGCATGTCCTACTTATATAGGTTAAGAAGCGACATGTGGAATAAGGAATGTGGAACAACAAGGTATGCAGAGCATGTGGTTATTGTCCACAGCGAGTAAAATTAGAATAAGGAATGTAAAACAGGGATAAACCAATAAAGGACAGAATAATAGGATGTTCCCAAGGATAGGACAATAGGAAATGCCTGATTATACAACAAGGGCTGTAACCGAGGATAACACAAGGGCAGGAAGTCCCGAGGTGAGGCGGACTGAGGGGTGAGGAGTAGGCATGAGATGGGAATGAGGAATGTGACCGATATGTGCGTCTAGCTGAGAACAACTCATTGAGTGGCTCGTACTTGGTCGCTAATGGAGTATTTTAGTCAGTACCGCCGAGTTACCAGATCCTGGGTACGTGTACTTGACACCAATGGGAAGAGAGGAAGAGTGGGTGGTGCCATTAGGATGGGAATGCTTCTCTTGGAGGTCCAAATGAATTCAACAGATGATGATGGAAGAGAGGCTATATTGAGGTATCAGTCAAGTCACCCAAATAGTCATGTTTCAGGGCTCTTACCTGTCCTACAGAGGAGTAAGAATGCTGACAAGAGTAGGCCATTGAGATTTTCTTAATTAGTTATTTGCACCAGTTATATCCAATGAATCATTTACTCTTAAGACCTGTCATAATCACTACTGAGCAAACTTTATGCAATCTTGGATTTAAAAATACCTTGTTTGTGATGGTTGCTGTTGAGGGTACTGTGAGCATGAACCTGAATGTGGATTAGATGCAGATTTTGAATAACAAAAATTAGGTACCTATATCATAGCATACCTTTATAATAATTAGCCATGATATATTATACCAATGAGAAACATACTTTTCTCAATGAACACCTGAGTCAGTGACTTGGTGTGCAATTCTCTCAACTCTCTTAACTCCCTCAAGGTTCCTAGGGAATTGGAAAGTGTCATTGCAATGACAACTGTGTGGAAAAGGATAAGGAACACATCGTCAATAGTGGCAACTAGAGAATGCATAAGCATTTTCTACAGAATTGAAACAAAGGAAGCTTCACCTCTGATAATCATGTGAATAGACATGTGATGTGAAGGAATACAACCAACATAAATCACAGGTTAATCTTGTTCACTTCCATCTCAGTTGGTGCATAGTTGTTTAGTTTTGCAATAAACTATGCAGTGCATAACAAGTTTTATTAGTTATCAAAAAGTGAGAGCATGGTATACCAAGGGAGACCCGACAGTGCCAAGACACAAAAGACTAAGCACTAAAGCAGCCAGTCTCTTAAGCTTGGATACGGCATATGCCCGTGCCATTAAAAGCCCTGGTAAAACAAATAAATAAATTTGTGAATGGAAAATTAGAGCCATTGTCACCTTGGATTCCAAGAAGGGGTAAAATAGCAATACTATTACACAGTAAGCAAAATCATTACATGCACTGTGTTGACATTAGATTCTGTGTTAAACATCATCAGAGTCTTACTGGACAGGTATGAATATGAACTCTTTGTGATCCATAGCATAAAACTACTCACCTTGATGGATAGATTTGGGACGAAAATGTCAATTATTCAGAAGAACATGAAGATGATGACCCCTGAATAGCAAGCCAAAATATACAGGACTGATCCTAATCTCAGCCTCTTCCTCCAGATATTTTTTGTCTCCTCACAGAATGTGAGAAGTGTGTCATAAACCAAGAGTGCTATTTAAAATAGTTAAACCGCTACGAGGGCCACACGAATTGTTTTCTGGACTTACCCAACGCAGCAATCACAGAATAGCTCACAGCCAAACTGTCCAGATCATAAATTTCCTCTAAACCGAACAGCCTAGGGTACTCACCCATCTGTTTCCTCCTGGATTAAGATTCAATTATTGCCTTGAGAGGACATGTGGAAAGTGGATGTTTGGAATGAGAGGCTGATGGATAGAGGTAGAATGTGAAAGCTTTATGAGTGTCATGGCTGGGCAAAGGGAAAATGTGTTGGTGAAACCAAGATAGTATCTCTGCTACGGTTTCGCTTGATGGTAAATGAGAAGTAGAGACAGCAGCGCGATAGAAGTAATTCACCAAACATGATATCAAGTACTTGAAATAGCCTTTCAACGTATAGCGATCCTTCTGCCTCGTGTCAGAGCTCCGATATCAATCTAATGACCTTAAACCACCTTCGGGAACAGGTCATTTTAGGAATTCTTGATAGGATTCCCTGAATGCGTACCGACGCGGTTAACAAAAAGTGAACCATCGGACCGTGCGAGAAGCTTGAACCGTCTGTTACTAACAAACCAGTGGTACTCACCCGTAGCCATAGCTGCATACCTGAGTGAACCGGTCAATTCAACTAACCTCATCCTAGTGGTTCGTGATTGATGTCTGAAGGAGTAAGCCAAACAACATTTTCATCAATCGGTTGGCACATCACCACATTGATTTTAAGTAACTTCTCCATGTTATAGTTGATCTTGGTCGGACTGACTATACATTTGTTCTAGGCATATAGTGTATATATCTCATTTTCTTGACCGGAGCTGAGACATGCATTTATCTCAAGCATCTCGTGCCGCGCGATATGGCACTTTTTGTTGGGGATTGGGGAAAAGAGTTGAAACATGTTGAGCGATTCCTATTTTGGTTTTGTCCAATAGGGTGTTCTCAAAAGGGATTTGAGGATGTTTTCTTGTATGAGGTTAGAGATTGGAACTTAGTCACGATGCGGAAGTTCCTGTTCTTTCTGGATTTAGGCGGGGTGCGAAATGCGCCAAGCACGATAAATGCTTTCTTGGGTGTCGACGTGGCAAGGTGCGAGTGCATGTAGCCGGCGGGAAGGTCAAAGTGAGATAGGGCAGGTACAGCGGAGGGATCTGAGGTTGTTAAAAATGGCACGCGGCCACGGTCCAAACGCTCCAGAATGTGATTTAGCCGAGGGGTGTGCATGGTGCTCGCACCATCATGACATCTGTGAATTGGGAAACCGGCGTTTGAACGGGGTTGGTTCCAGGTCATGTCCCGGCGCTGCGAGTCTGTAGTGCTTTTCGACATGCTTTTGGATGAGCGGCCGAAATGGACTCTCCTCCACTCACCCACCAGGCTCTCTCCCAGGCCCAACACCGCACTATGTGTCTGATTCGGGTTGGTGTGCTCGTGTCGACCAAACCCACGGTATGTTCTCGGGTGAGCCTTCTATCGAGAAAATCTTTCCATCGAAAACCAACGTGGTCATGTGCCCACCGATTTATGAAACTGTCATTTAATTTACTGTGTCAGACATCTATGACTAGGATGAGATGATTCAAATTGACCAGTGAACACCGGTATGCACCCATGGCTACGGATTGAGCGTCACTGGTTGGTTGGTAATAGGTGGTTCAAGTTTCTCCTACCGTCTCAGGTGCCACTTTTTGTTGAGCGTCAGGGGTCGCAGTGACATGCAAGAGTAAGTTTGCCAATTGACAAAGTGAGTTGTCGGTGTGTAACCTGCATCGTGGTTAACGGTGAGTCTCATAATCAATTCCCGTGGCCTTGGGACATGGCAGAACTCACCATATATATGTGGAAGCAATGGCGGCAGCAGCGGCGATACACGTTTGTCGATCCGTGTCGGTTAATGGTGAGTTATGCTCGATTGTTTGTCGGCATGGTGGTGCGCAACGGTGGTCGACTGATGTGTATCAGGTGGGTGTGTACCTAGTCTGTCAAGACAGAGAGAATACATGTTTCAATGTGCTCGAAGAAATTAACTGCGCAATGTGATGGCGGTCGAGTTGTGAGTGCGGGGAATCGTAGCGGCTGTTGCAAGCGGTGAACTGAGTTTGCAACACTCATGGGTACAGGGAACCGTAGAGTTGGTGGACTTTTGAGTGCGATAAGTGTTGGGAATTGTATGTACTATGGACGCGAGTTTGCAGGAGCAATTTGGTAACGTTGTCATCGATCTTGCCATTTAGCTGGTGCCAGATACTTGAAGCACGGCATCAACATGGAAGTACGTATCAAACAATAGATTGCATCTTTCATACTGACCCGAATTTCAGGGTTATGTCATTAATGACGTGGAGACGGAATAGCACCTTGAAACTCTTTAACTTTTTAATATAGATGTACTGTAAAAACAAATTGGAATCACTCTTTGCTTTGGTCTATGATTCTGAAATGAGGGAATTCAAGTTTATTGTTGTGGTCTGCCTAAATTGACAGAAGGTCTCTATAAATCTTTACTCTACACTCCAGGCTCTTAATCTTGTCATATACAGTTCCTGGTTTAACATCCAACATCCAACATTCAACAACTACCCCACATAGGATATAGGGCAAGTATCTCAACGAACCTTCTTTCTAATCCATATCTCCCACACTGTCCATATATATTACTATACCTCTCACATATGTCTCAAGAGAATGAGACACTTGTACACTTGTACACCTGTCATGTCTAATCTGTTGTAATTTGATACACAGATGAGGGTGGAAGGTATGACCGACAATCTATTTTCTTGTAAATACTCTAGCTTATATATGTATCAATGCCCTTTGTTCTCCTAATCCAGCTTCAGTGACCTTACATGACATGTGATGTATTGCCTCCCGCAGCCCAAACTCCAACACTCCCACTCTGCGGAGGCATGCCTTTCAAGTAGGATCCTCAACATACCAACCATGCTCGGTCAGTCTAAACTCTTTCCATGCATCAGATGCCATGGAAGAAATCCTAATGTTCTTTTCTTTTCTTCTGCTAGCACCGCCTTCTTGATTTGCCTGCTCCCACTGAATTTGGGAATTGGATGTCCTAGTTGGAAGCAATGTGTCAACAGCACTATGTGCGTATTCCATGAATTATTGAGTGAATTCAGCTTCATGTTTATGATCACATGCAGGTCGCAGTGCATTTGCCATGAGCGCAAACATTCGTGGATTCTCCTTGGTGTATGCAACCATCTTGTCCTTTTGAGTTTCCCCAGTCAATATCTGTTGCTTTTGCTACTCCTTTTGACCTCCCCTGTTTCCGCTGCGTTCCAGCAAAGTACACAGCATCAGTGTCATTCTCGCCTATTCCACTGATTCCATTGGGTAAGTGGCTTGTTATTGCCATGTGTGCTTCATGTTCTTTAACTGCAGCAATTATTTCATCCAGTGTTGGTTCTTCTTTGCGAGTAATGAGGGCAGAACGGACAGGAGAGAATGATTCATGAAGGTGGAGAAGGATCATGTCAGAGATTTCTGTATCATGAAGTGGGTGTTTAATGGCAGCAAGTTGATGAGAGATAGTTTGAATGGTAGGTATAAATTCAGTGACAGGTTTGGATGGATTGTGTGTGATGTTGTAGAAACTGCTTCGGAGGTTAAGACAGTTTGATGCGACATCCTTTTCAAATTCTGCTTTCAACAGAGGCTGTCAAGTCCACATACCGAGACCCATCTGCCGGCAGTACCGACCGAGCAACCATCCTATATCCACGACCAAGTGTCCATGCCGCATGCATAACACTTGGTACACCGGTCTCGGCTCGGTACATCTGCCATCCACACTCCTTGGTCCGTTTCACCTCGGGACTTTCTGTCCTTGTATTATCCTTGGTCACGACTCCATTGTTTTATACTCGGCCACTCCTTATTGTCCTATCTTGAGTCACGATTCTATTATCATATCCTTTATTGTTCTATCCCTGCTTTGCATTCCTTGTTCTAATTTTATTAGTTGTGGACAATAACCACAGGCTCTGCATACCTTGTTGTCCCACATTCCTTATTCCACATGTCGCTTCTTAAACCTATATAAGTAGGACATGCATGTACATATTTCCTCATTCTGGGTATCGACTAGGCTTAGGCCCTTCTACCTTCTTCTCTTCTGTTAAGTCCTCGACTCGGGCCGGCATCATCAGCATCCCCCCGAGTATCTGTCTGTTGCAAATACAGTGGCACGCACGGCAAGTAGGGTGCAATGCACAAGTATGTTGAAGCCAACGCCACTACTCTTGGCCTGCAGGACTTGGCCATAGTCCGCCCAACCTTTCGCCAACACCCCTCGGCAGTGCCGAAGTCTGTCAGTACCTGAAGCTTGACAGAGGCCAGGCTTCTGAACCAAGTGAGGCCTGTGCGATAATATGTTGCTCATCAGTATTGACAAGTAGGTAGATGATAGCATAAGCGTGTTTGTCTAGCTTCTGCCATAATAGAAGGTGGTGGGATCAGAGGGTGGAGTGGCACTGCCATCGACCATGCCAAAAAGATCCTTGGACTCGAGAATGACCTCTGCATCCTTTTGCCATATTAACCAATTTGGTGGTGAACGTGTGAGTTTGGCAATGCCTGAAATAAGATTGTGGATTGAACTCATATTGTCAAGCCTGCAACACTGAGTACCGACTCCCTCGGGAATACCAACCAACCGGCCCTTACCCACATCATCTCACACTACCGCACAGCCTCGGCTCGGTACACCCGGTATATCGTATGGACCACTCCTCTCACCCATCCCTCTTCATTGTTCCTTCACCCCCTATCCACTCCATAACCCGTTTCCCCCAAGCAACATGACGGCCACTCATTCTCCTGGCCACTGCCATTGTTTTATCTTGGGCCATCCTCTATTGTTCTATTCCCGCCCACCATTTCATTATCTTATTCTCAGCCATACTCTATTATTCTAATTCCGCTTACATTCCTTATTCTATTTCTGATCACTGTAGACAATGCCCCCATGTGGTTACTTCATACCTTATTGTCTCCATTCTTTACGCCACCCTGTTCCACATCTTGCTTCTTAACTATATAAGTAGCGGGATGTATGTAGATAATTCCTCACTCAGAATATCGATTGATTCGCACCCCTTTGTCTGCTTCCTATTTCTAAAGTCCTTCGCTTGAGCCGATGCCCCCGGCATCCTCTCGAGGCTCCTCTCACTATCCAAATTAGTGGCACGCATGGAATAGCAGGGCACAATGCACGAGCATGTTGAAGCCTAGCCACTCCAAAATGGTTTGCAGGACTTAACCAATATCTCGGCATCACCGAATCCTGACAGTATATTCTGAGTGATACTGCTTTCCATGTCACCTCCGTTCTTACAATCATGCCCCCACAAACTAGATCCACAGCCTGTATGGATGACAATCGGCTCACCCCCACAGTAACTCAACGAAGGGAGTGCGAAGCCTCTGGTACCCCGCCCCTTCTCATTGGTTATACCTTGCCGACAATAGAACTACGGCATCTCGCCTCCCCCTTTGAGCAAGAACCACGCATCGAAGAGGTGGTCGACGACGAAATCAAATACGAAGATTATGATGATGATGACCAAGCACCCCATCTGGCAGAGGACGAACCCGGTTCAGTACACAACGACACAGATGCTGAAACCAAGGAACAGCCTCAGCACCCCAGGCAGGCGAACACACCTGAACCTCCCCATACCCCGACAGCCGTGCCCTCTCAGCCTGTGATTGCACCTCATCAGCCCGTGGCCGCACCTCCACAACCTGCGGCTGCACCCCCTCCATCTGCGGCTATACCGCCGCCAGCCAGGCAAGCTTCCCAAGCCCAACCAGTCCCACAGCCCAGGCAAGCTCCACAAGCCGGGCCATTTCCTAGGGCCAGGGCTCCCATGAACCCGGCCAACAATCAAGATCTGCTGAACGCCATTCTCGAACTCGGCAGGACTGCTCGGAACCACCGACAAGACGGTCAAGCTGCCAGAATATGCGAACCAGAACCCTTCGATGGAACCGACCCAAAGAAGTTAAAGGGTTTCATCTTCCTCTGCAGAATGAATTTCCGCACCCGGCCTAACTCGTTCCCCGATGATAGGCAAAAAGTCAATTACATGGTCTCCTACCTGAAAGGAACAGCTCTGGAATGTTTCGTTGCCCAAAGGCAACCAAAGCCCGCACGACCACTACTTCCGACTCCATCTCACAAGCATCCGATGCCGAGGACGCCAATGCTGAGGACTCAGCAATGGCAACCGAAGACTAGTCCCCCACCTGCCAGCCTCTGAGCACACCGAGAGCTGCGTTGACTCGGTAGATGCTAGTAATAGAGGTGTAGATCAATGCTCCTATGCCCCCAAATTTTCGTTTAATTTTTCAGTCATTATCCGTTCATAGTTAGACTCTTATGTTATTCCGCCTTAGAATTAGTTGATCCAGTACTGCTAAATTCGGTTGTTACTGAATACATAGACATGTCACTAGATACTCCGATAGGACAACCCGTCCACTCATCTGTTATCACGTCACTAGATCCATCGGTCAGCAATATTCGGTCACAACTCGCTCACCCACTATAATCCGTTGATTAACAGGGTATTGGGCAGTATTACGCTCTGTCATGCCACTAACACCTTTAGGTGCGTCCGATGGCCTCGGTCCAGTCGGCACATGCTGTAAGGGCAACCCTCTTACAGCCCCGAGGTATATCTCGGAGGCGAGCTAAGCAGGGGGA
>QLPI01006129.1:0-17773 GCA_003314275.1 Chroogomphus rutilus | reverse complement strand
CGCAACCTGCGGCCGCACCCCCTCTGCCCACAGCTATACCGCCGCAGGCCAGGCAAGCTCCTTGAGCCCGACCAGCCCCACAGCCCAGGCAAGCTCCGCAAGCCGGGCCATTTCCTAGGGCTAGGGTTCCCGTGAACCCGGCCAACAATCAAGATCTGCTAAACGCCATTCTCGAACTCAGCAGGACCGCTCGGAACCACCGACAAGACGGTCAAGCCGCCAGAATACGAGAACCAGAACCCTTCGATGGAACCGACCCAAAGAAATTAAAGGGTTTCATCTTCCTCTGCAGAATGAATTTCCGCACCCGGCCTAACTCGTTCCCCGACGATAGGCAAAAAGTCAACTACATGGTCTCCTACCTGAAAGGAACAGCTCTGGAATGTTTCGAGCCGTACCTGACGGGTAATCCGAATACAGAACCCCGTTGGACCAGCAACCTGGAGCTCTTCATCGACGAATTACAGATCAACTTCGGCTCTTGGGACGAAAGAGCCGATGCTGAAACGGCCCTCGAAAGGCTCACCATGCAGGACAACCACAAAGCCACTCGGTTCTTTGTGGAATTTTACAGGCTCGCGGCGTTTGTTGACTATAACGACAACGCCCTCCTCCGCAAGGCATACACGGCACTGCTGAAGCGCATCAAAGACGGTCTCATCCATTTCGACAAACCCCGCACACTTGACGAACTTCGAAATCGCGTCAGCGAATAGACATGAGGTATTGGGAACGAAAAGCTGAACAGTCTGCGGAGGGCAGCAATGAGCCGAAGAAAGATACCAGATCGGATAAGCCTGGCAACAGATCCACCTCGGACAACCGCCAGCAACATAATAGCAACAATAACAGCAGCAAAGACGCGTCCAAGAAAAAGGACGGGAAAACGCCCGACCCACCCGAGTATACCAAAACTCTCGGAAAGGATGGCAAACTTCTCCCGACCGAACGCCAGAGACGCATGGACCACAACCTGTGTCTCCTCTGTGCCGCCAGTGATCACAAAGTCGCCGAATGCCCAAAGGCAACCAAAGCCCGCACGACCACCACTTCTGACTCCGTCTCACAGGCATCCGATCCCGAGGACACCAGTGCTGAGGACTCAGCAACGGCGACCGAAGACTAGTCCGCCACCCGCCAGCCTCTGAGCACACCGAGAGTTGCGTTGACTCGGTAGCTGCCAGTATTAGAGATTTAGATCAATGCTCCTATGCCCCCAAACTTTCCTTTAAATTTTTCAGTCATTATCCGTTCATAGTTAGACTCTTATGTTATTCCACCTTAGAATTCGTTGATCTAGTACTGCTACATTCGGTTGTTACTGAATACATAGACATGTCACTAGATACTCCGATAGGACAACCCGTCCACTCATCCGTTATCACGTCACTAGATCTGTCGGTCGGCAATATTCGGTCACAACTCGCTCACCCACTATAATCCGTTGATTAACAGGGTATTGGGCAGTACTACGCTCCGTCACGCCACTAACGCCTTTAGGTGCGTCCGATGGCCTCGGTCCAGTCGGCACACGCCACTGCTCCAAAAGCCTCACCCAGGATCCTGCTCCATCGCCGGGAACTCTGCCAAAGGGTTCCTAGCTGAGGCCTCTCGGTCAGCGTTGCCATTCGGCACATTTGCGGCCAAGGTCTTCTCCGTCCGTCCTCATCCGTTCCTGTTTATCTGATTCGCATAATTGCATGCTTACTCCTTGTAGACGATGGGACGTCTACCTAAACAGGGGGGGTAGCAACCAAACAACGCTACGAACCTCTCCTCCCGAGGAAATCCCCTTTCCATTCACTCTTTATCTCGACCTTAATTCCTACCCATCCCGACACACTATTCCTGATAACATTAATTCCTCCGTCCAACCGACCGAATCTGCCGAAACGAACATTGGCACATTCACTTGTTTTCTTCTGCTCACATTTTTCTATTTCACTTCCTTATCCTTTTCTTTAAAAAGAAAGACAAAGATCTATTATCAGTCCTCTTTCAAAGTCTCTACTACCATTTCCTCATCAACATCCTTACCCTTGTCCTTCCCTTGTTCCTCACCCTCATCATCTTTCAATTGATCCTCACCTGGATCCTCACCCCCCAACTCCTCCGCAACGACCGCCATCACCGGCACTGCCGACTCCCCGTGCAGAACCAGACTCTGGTTCATGAGGACCATCGTACGGCTCATGAACCTTACCTCCTCCACCAACTCGAAGAGTAGTCGGTTCGACCTCGACCTCTCTTGGAGGAGGTCCTCCCAGATCTCGGCAAGTTTCCGTGACCCCAACCCCACGGGCAAGGGGACTTCCACCGTCATCTCACGCCCGCTCGGCTGTATGGCCACCGGCCGTTCGCTCGGCCACATCGTAACAGCCCTCCTCGGCCTCTTCATCGGCCGCTCCTCTTCTGTCTCCTCCCCACTCTCTTCCTCACTCTCACTCTCCGACTCCACCTCTTCCCTACTCCTCACCTTGCGCTGCCGAGGCGCCGCCAAGCTGCATTTCACCCGGCGCGTGTTGCAGCACCCGCACGCCGCTCCCACATTCCTAACGGAGCAGGCCTCTCCGCGTTCCCTGCAATGATCGCAAGGAGGGCGAAGAGAGGGCGACCACTCCCGGGTCGGCTTCTTTTTGAACTAATAAAAAAATAAGTAAAAAGACACAAAAATACAAACTCTGCGTACCTGGGTCCCCCTCGGCCTATCTCTCCTACTCGGCCCCACATCCACATCCATACCCCTCTTATGCGTCGTCACCTTCGGCACATCCGGGCTTTTGGGATCTTCAACAGCTTTGAGACCCGCATTCTCGAGTGCCTTGACCCGCCCCGCAACGTCCTGGCTGACCTCCACGTTCCCTTTCTCCTCGGGGGCCCAAGTCACTGCCCGCTGGGCCAAATGAACCCGTTTTTCCTTGGCTGCCTGGACAATCTCCCGAGCCAAATGAGCAGCCTTGATTGCCGTCTCGTACGCTTCCTTAGCGGCCTTTTCTGCCTGTTCCGCCTCCACTTTTGCCTCTTCGTCTGCCTTCAGTTGAGCCGCGGTAGCCATCTCTCGCTCCCATTGATGCTGTCGCTCGAGCCGCTTCTTCTCGACCTGCTCCTTTTCGTCATCGGTTATGGCACCCATGTCTCGCCCTGATCCTTTGATGGGAGTAAAGAACAAGGCTGATGAGAAGCCTGGGAATTTTCCCAAACAAAACCGTGACATCACGCTGACACCCGGAACTCTATTTTAACTCCGCTTACCGGCTTCATGGGTTCAGCCGCTAGAGGGGGGATACTGTCAAGCCCGCAACACCGAGTACCGACTCACTCGGGAATACCGACCAACCGACCCTCACCTGCATTATCTCGCACCACCGCGCGGCCTCGGTTCGGTGCATCCGGTACATTGTATGGACCACTCCCATCGTACACCCCCTTCCATTGTTCCTTCACCCCCTATCCACTCCTTTACCCGTTTCCCCCGAACAACATGACGGCCACTCATTGTCCTGGCCACTGCCATTGTTTTATCTTAGGCCGTCCTCTATTGTTCTATTCCCGCCCACCATTTCATTATCTTATTTTCAGCCATACTCTATTATCCTAATACCGCTTACATTCCTTATTCTATTTCTGATCACTGTGGACAATGCCTCCATGTGGTTGCCTCATACCTTATTGTTTCTATTCCTTACGCCACCCTGTTCCACATCTTGCTTCTTAACTATAAAAGTAGCGGGATGTATGTAGATAGTTCTTCACTCAGAATATCGATTGATTCGCACCCCTTTTGTCCGCTCCCTAATTCTAAAAAGTCCTCCGCTCGAGCCGACACCCTCGGCATCCTCTCAAGGCCCTCTCGCCATCCAAATTAGTGGCACGCACGGAACAGCAGGGCGCAACACAAGAGCACGTTGAAGCCTAGCCACCCCGTAACGGTCTGCAGGACTTAACCGATATCTCGGCGTAACCGAATCTTGACAATCTCCCCCTATGTCGGTACTTTGTATCTCCCTCTCCCTAGTCTGGTGGTAATTTTGGAATGATAAAAAGAAATGAGAACTACAAAGAATTCATACAACATGTTACAATAGCAATACATTTATTATACAGATATCCATTTCTCAATGATATGTGCTCCTGCTATCTCACGTTCAAGTGCTGGCGTTGCTTCTATCCATGGACCCTGCCAACTCCACAATCTCATCTCTGATTTCTCCCCCACTTTCCCCCACTGTCAAATATGTACCATCGCAAGTCTTTGCCTTCAATCCACGGTCTATATCTCTGTCCAGGAGAATACACCAAGAGTGGAAACCAATCAATATTAGTTACCATGCTTGCTGATTCACGAGGCTGAACTCCAAGACCTGAACAAATTCACAGTTTCTGCTGCAACTGCAGAGGGTGATATAAATATATAGATCCACCAACAGTATGTGTAGTAATCACATTCAGCCTTCAGGTCTGTCCCAAAGATGTCACATTATTCAAGAGTTATAGGCATTTGACAGTGAGCATTTGATGATCTCTGGGATCATCTATGCAGTGTGTCGCAGTGTTGAGGATCTACCATAAATTCATTAAATGATGGATGAATAATGTTGACATGATTGAAATGATCATGCTCAGTGGGCTGAAAATTAAAAACTGAATCAAATGGACATAAATCATGTTTATAGAAGGAGGCAATGCTAGCCGTGCAGAGGGAATATTGCAGAAGGGCCACAGTGACAAGCATAACGTCTCTTGCAGACCTCTCCTCCTTGCCGAGCTGATCATGGTATGCCTTCCTCCCAGCCAGGAGAGGAGCTGGACTGGCGAGTGTGTCAACTGTGTCAGCACCCTCCTGGGATACACATCCTTTTGACCGATATATCACACCGAAGCTTATTTGAATAATCCATCGGACTTTTCAAAACTCTTGAACTGACTTGAGTGGGCCATGGAGTGTTGGGCTGAAAATATCTGTGCCTGTTCTCAATATCTAACATTAATTGATGTCAAATGCGTCAAGTATGAGAACAGCCGATAGGAAGTTAGAGTGATCAGAAATTGTAGGAGAACAATGAAATCTTTTCAGCATTAGATGATTTATTAGAAAGCAAATTAGGACTGGACAGGATTAAGATCTACAATAACAACCTGGCCTGAAGAATATCCAAAACATGCTTTGGATTTAGAAAATGAATATCCGCGAAAACCACGAAACTCAGGGGGGAAATAACAAGGTACGAACGGAGGGTCTGTAAGAATCCAGTCCTTATTGAAAGATAGGGACACAAGATGCTCCTCTGGGGCAACGATTTGAAATACACCTAGAAAGATATGGGTAACTCGACTTCCGTCTGGCAATGCGATGGATGCGGATTCGGCCAATGGAGTCGATTCACCGGTGATGAAATTCCAGATATGCACTGAATCAAATAATGAACCCAAGACAACTTGCGTTCCACCAAACAAGAAAGCAACGGATGTAAACCAAGAGAAATCTCCCTTGAGTATATGCTCTGCTATCCCGGTGGTCGCATTCCATATCCGGACTGAGAAGTCGTGGGAGCCAGACACAACATGTGAACCATCAGCTGAGAAAGCAGCACACCGCACGGGATCTGAATGTCCCTCAAGTATGTGCTTCACCTTCCCTGTCGTGGCATTCCAAATCCGGACAGAGTGGTCGTCTGAACCAAAAACTACACGTGTCCCATGAGGTGAAAATGCAACGCACCACACCGGCCGTGAATGGCCCTTCAGTGTGTGCTTCAACTTGCTTGTAGCAACACTCCATATCCGCGCCGACTTGTCGTCCGAACCAGACGCGATTCGCTTCCCATCAGGGGAGAAGGCCACACAATTCACATCACCAGCATGACCCTCCAGCACACGCTCTACCTCTCCGGTGCTGGCATTCCAGACCCGAATTGAGTTGTCCTTTGACCCAGAAACGACCCGTGTGCCATCAGGCGAGAATGCTGCTGAGTACACTGTACTGGAATGTCCCGTCAGTCGGCGTGTTCTCCTTCCCGGAATCACATGCAAAACATGGGATATCTTGGATGAGGTCCGTGTTCTTTCACGTGAGACTGTGCCTGATCCACGTTCTGTCTCCAATTCGCTGACATTCCAAATCCGGACTGAGCAATCCTCTGACCCAGAGACGATCCGTGTCCCGTCACAAGAGAATGCAACAGATCTGACTGCACTCGCATGTCCCTTCACCACGTGGTCTAAAATTCCCGTCCCCGCATTCCAGATGCCGATCGAAGAGTCAGCCAAGCCAGCCACAATTCGTGTCCCGTCACCCGAGAAGGCAACAGACCGTGCCGCAGTCGGATCACTCTCCAGGATGTGCTCCATCTCCCCGCTGGTAGCATTCCAGATACGGACTGACTTGTCATCGGAGCCAGACATAACACGTGACCCATCGGGGGAGAAAGCGACAGACAACACCCAACCTGAATGATCCTCTAATATGTGCTCTATCTCACCCTTTTCTCCATTCCAGATTCGCACTGTCGTATCGTGCGACCCAGACACGACACGCGTTCCATCGGGCGAGAAAGCCACAGACCGCACCCAATCGGAATGCCCCTCTAGTTCTAGCTCTGTCCCCCCGGCAACCACACTCCAGATACGGATGGACTTCAACGACCCAGACACGATATGCATCTCATCAGGTGAGAACGCCACAGACACCACTGCATGCGAATGTCCCTGATAGATGCGCACCGTCTCTCCTGTATTTGCATCCCAGATCCGCACTGACGTGTCATTCGAACCAGACACGACACGTGTCCCATCACCCGAGATGGCAATACATCGCACCCAGTCTGAATGCCCCACTAGTATGCGTTCCAACTCGCCCGTAGCTGTGTCCCAAATGCGAACAGACTTGTCCTTTGACCCAGATACAACTTGGCTGCCGTCACTAGAGAACATCACAGAAAATACCTCTGCACGGTGTCTCATGACATGCTCGGATGTCAGCCCCCATGAATCTTCCAGACCCACGACGACTTTAGCTTGAGGTCTGCTGCATAAGGATGTCGCATATTTCTGTCGGAGTAGGGACTGTTTAGGAATCAATGTCAATGCCGAGCGATAGGTGGTGAGACAGTGGTGGCTGATTGCCTCAAATCCCATCTGGAGGCATCGACGAGCATCATCGAACAGCAACCCAAGATTATTGTGCGTTATAGGATATCTCTTCCAAATCGGTGAGCTAGAATTCATCTCCAACCGGTGAACTCACTGATATTGCCTCCTTTGCCTTGCGAAGGGACTTGACACCGGATTCAAGCTCGCCAAAGGCACTCAGGCACTCGAACCAGTGCAACAGATGGTTATCGGCAAATTCAGAAACAGCATCGAGCATCGTTGACGATTCAGAAGGGGACAACGCTTCTAGAAAATGAAATGCCCAATGCAGGCACGAGTATCGGAGGGCCTCCGGAATGACACCAGGATTTGGGATTTCATGGGGGAGTATCCCAATACTGCCTTCAACCAACTCACAAATATTACGATGAAGCGACTTATTCATATGTCCAAGACAGTTGATCGCCAATTTATGGTGTGCATTTGATACATCTACCCTGTGTGCTGGGCAGCGCTTGGGATCGACAATGAACTCTCGGAATGAGGCATGAAAGATGTTGACATGTCCATCATTGGTAGAGGGAATATGGATCACCGAACGAAATCCAGATAGGTCAATCTGAACCTGATCACATGTTTTCTCTAACAAGGAAGCAAGCCCAGCGATGGTCAATGGGGTTTGAACACAGACCAACGCGGTAAGCAAATCCTGCCTGGCCATCTTTTCTTTGTCAATGAGCAGATTGCTGAATGCCCCATCCATAATCAAATTGTAGAAGCTGTCCAGAGACGGGAGAGGCAACGCCGAGCGTGTGAGTTCAGTTATACGCGCCCTGGGATTTATGTTTATGTCGTCAATATACCGCACGGCGGTGGCAGCGTATATGAATAATCCATCTGATTGGTCAAGAAGACTCTTTACCTCCGATTCAGCTGGCCATGGGAGGTTAGGCTCAGAATATCTGTGCTTGGTTGCTATTTTGGACAGTGAAGATCTCAAGTACCTTTCAATATCTGTTTGTTCATGGTCGGTTAATGATCCTGTATGAAGTGAAAATTCTTGAAGAGAATGTGCAGGCCTATGAAGGAAGGAAGTTGTAATCCAGGTCTCAGGTCGGCTTGTAATGAAGAACTTCAGAGGTAGGTCCGCTACACCATTGAGGATTGTGTTTATCAACAGTTCTACTCCCCTAGGTTCTGAGCATTCGTCCAAAGCATCCATAACAACAATATTAGCAAGTAGATGTTGGCTTTGTGCAAGAAGCTGAATGGGCTCTATCACCAGAGACTTGAACTGGTTGGAAAGTGAGTTGAGATCAGCCACATCAGGTATTCTCATGAGGAGATCATGCAGGACTGCTCGGATCCCAGGGTTAGATCGAGCAAGCATATTGGCAATTGTAGGAATGATCCGTGTTGTATCGGCTAATGCTGAGCTTGAGCGGGAACAAAAAAAACTGGCTCCAAGGATCTTTTGCTCATCCAAACGCCGGCTGAGAGTGTGAGCGATGCTTGTCTTTCCTGTTCCAAGCTGTCCATTCAGCCAGTAGACCTTTGCAGTTGAAGCATCGCGCGCCCATCTCTCGAGGTCATCCAATATCCGTACACGCGTGTTCTCCATGCACCCGGGGTGTTGAACATGTTCAGCGGCGTTGCGTGTGTTATAAGATGCCCTTTCAGCAGGTTTGAGCAACCCTAACACATCGAAAGGAGGGTCTAAAAAAATATGAGTCTGGGCGTAAAGGCCCTAAGTGAACACTGCACTCACTATTGTTCATCGACAGATTCACATCACCCTTTGGGTCTGAAATGGAAAAACAAAATGTATCAGCTCTTCGAGTCTGAATCATTGTTCAACAAGCATGCTCACTGATGGTGACATTTTTCCAGTCAAGGTTTATGACCCCCGACGAAGATGTAGATTGTTGTGGATTGGAGTGCAAGAGTTCGGACATGAACGTTTGGTAGCTGGCTTAAACGATGCTGGTGTCGATGGGCCGAACCAAGAGATGTGGGTGTGTGCCCTATGAGTTCCCGGGCCAAGGCGATGCCAGCGTCAGCCCTGGCGAATAGGATTGCGCGCATAGCCATACTACGCGTCTATTCCAGTGTTTATCACCAGTCTGGTTCTCCAGGCTAACCGTGATTTGTACTGCCTCTCAAGATCTCTTTCCGACAAATAGTCTCCTTTACACATGCAAGCTCGCCAAATAGGAATAGAATTATGAATTGCTCATCTGGTACCACCAGACTCCTAACGAGGCCGTACCCACAGCACCGGAAGTAATTCTGTTGTTAGCTTGCCACACATTATCGTCGATATAATACATAAGTATGACAAAGTGTATGGGTGCTGTGGCCTAATTGAAGAATTATTATGGTCGGTTGAATAACCAAGGGAGCATTGCAACAGATGAACGGTTGTTACCTGGAGTTGATTAAATATGCTCTTAACAAGAAACAAACCCATATGACCCGGAAGGAACATACCCAAAGAGAAGTGTTTGTGGAAATTTTAGAGTTAGAAAAGTAGGTGGAAATAGCAAACCACAGATGGGATCGATACGGGCAGGTTGCGAGCCACTTATAAGGACGGCAGGTGACGTAATGCATTTGTTATTTGAAAGGGAGCGCTGCTGCTTGTCTTCGGATGACTCTGCTATGAACAAAGAACCAGATGGACGTAGAGTCGATGAGCTGCTCAACGACATCACAAACTGGGTTGCATTAGCTGATACATTGATATGTCCCAACAGTACGGTATGATAGGTAGAAGAGTAAGCATTTACCTTGCAAGACTTGCTTCGTCGAATTTGTGCTAAGACTACCATTTGAAACAAGCATGAGTCGCACGACACCAGCGTACTGATATTCAGGGATGACCTACCAAGACTATGGATGCCTCAAAGTCAGTTACTAATGACCCGGCTTCTGTGCTGTGTGAATCCATGGTCAAGGCTTGGATGGCTCAGGACATGATGTTATTATGTTTGGGCGATACCAACACTACAGACAGGTGTCAAAGACTCAAATTGTAGCTTACTTGTTGAGCCACAAGTCAGAACTGCAGAGTTGAAGAATGTCTGGTCGGTCTTCATTTGCAGATGCTCAGGGTAATGTCAATTTCCTGAACGCCATTCCTGAGTGTGATATCCGTTATCTCTATCTTTATCGTGGGATAGACTCTTCAGCTGACCCTTTAGCATTGCCCCAACCTGCAGAGGGGGCATCTTACAACACACGCCTCGCTGTTCGAAGACATTCAATCCCCCAGGTGCATGGCGAACCCAGGTCTCGAGCCCATGCAATATTTGTACACCCGTGCATATCAACATTCAGCGCCAAAGGTCTATTGACCGGAAGGGCAGCTGGGTACGAGAAAGACCAGCATCGCTTATACACTCAGATAGCGTCTAGAGCAGCAGAAAGTCATCAGAGCCAGCTTTTTTTTTGCTCAAGCTCAAGCTCAGCATTGAGAGATGCAACACACATTTTCCCTATGATTGCTTGCTCAGTCTAATTTCAAGACTCAATCACCATTGCATGAAATTCTAATGAGGATGTTTGATGTGGTTGATTGTCAGGGGACAACCTGTTCCTCCTACTGAACTGATCCCAAAGAACTCAGCCCACAAACCTACAAGCCATATTGAAGGATTGGCCTGGAGCCTTGGCAGTTCTGACACCCTTGGGATCCCTAGACAGCAGAGGGTGTGGAGAGCAAGACAAGGAGTAGAGTGAAGGGGCAAGGGACCAGATGAGCTGAGCAGTGGGAAGATTTGAAGTGTACCTCCCTAATTTCAAATGAATGATTGACATCCTTGCTGTGTACTGAACCAAGGGCCTGAAGCCTGGAACCAGACACCCAGGGTCTGGCCCATAAGCATCCAGTTGAACATACCACCGGACCCAACTGAAGGGTAAGGTATGTTGGGGAAGCAGTGCATGGGTATAGGGTATATAGCGTGAGATTCACTAGCAAGGTGTTAAGGCTTTCCTCTTAGAATCCCCCATTACAAGGTGAAGTCCCCTTTGCCTCATCTACCTAATTAGAGAGCTAATCCTTAGGAAATTCCCTATTGTTAGGCACTGTGTGATTGCTCTTAAGCACCACTGGGGTTGCCCTCACACTGATCTCAACTCTCTTTTTGACCAGTTCAGATCTCTGGTGATAGAGCCATCATCAAGCTTGTCATGTCAGATTTTACAGTGAAAGATCCAAAAAGCATATCGAGGACTGGTTTTCAGATACAGGGTGGACTATATGGGAAGAGGGAAAAATGACCATATTTGGTTTACCCCAAATATGTTGACTTTTTTCTTCTCTTCATGTACAGCCCGCCATGCGTTTGAAAACAAGCCCTCGATCTGCTTTTTGGATCCTGCATTGTAAAAATCTGATCAACTTGGGGAAAGCAGATTGAGGACCGGGTTTTGGACACACTGCGGACTATATGGGAAGGAAAGAAAACTCGACATATTTTGGGTATGTGGAATTTTTTCCCAACATTGATATGATTATGTCTTTTTTTCTAGCCTTAATGAATGCTTTGCACCTGGGGGAGGAGAGGTGGGACATTCTGCTCAAATTCTTCGTTACAAGTCATTCTCAGACATGGACCACAGGAGCCTTCGGTCACAATGTCGCATCTTCTCTTCCTGAGGAATTTTGTTATCCAAGTTTTTGGTATCAATGAATTTTCCGTCGATTTCACCGTTACAAAGGTCGATCGCAAGTCGTCCAGTACGAGGAGGGGTCTAATAAAATAAGCGTGTAGAGTTCCATAATTCATGGGGCAACATAACATACAAGAGCTTCGGGCACGTTGGGGCTCAGCTAAGGATGTAATAAATCATATTGTTTTCAGCTAATGTATTTGCAGCATTGAGGCAATGAACAATTCTCTCACTTGGTGTTTCCTGAGTCGCACAGTTTGAAAATTATGTTCCGACACGAGGTTTTGTTGTACCATGGACCTGCCTGACACACGCGTTCCAATTATGGCAATAAACATGTTGGGGGCGAAAGATGCGAGTTGAAGATGCATCAATCGGGTGGTACAGGCACTCTGAGTACACAAAAGAAAGTACAAGGGCACAGCCAAAGAAGTTACCGACGTTCTGGCGCCGGTATCGCCTCCGCGTGCGGAACCTTACAGCTTCCTGTTCTCCATCTATCATAATCCCATCGTCACTGAGAGCGGTTATCAGGCGATATCATGTCAGAACTCTTGCAATCTAATCCACAGGCCACGTCTCTGTCCGGGAACATAAACATTGACTGGAAACAGGACACACAATCCGTAAGCTTGCTTGTTGAGTCAGAACTGTCGAGTTGAAGAATGTCTGGGCTTCATTTGCAGATGCTTAGGGTATCCTGAACGCCATTCCTAAGTGTGATATCCGGTCACAGCTGTTATCTCTATCCTTATAGTGGGATAGACTCTTCTCTTCTGCCGATCCTTTAGCATTGCTCAATCCTGCAGAGGGGGGCATCTTACAACACACGCCTCGCTGTTCGAAGACGTTCAGTTCCCCGGGTGCATGGAGAACCCAGGTCTCGACCCCATGCAATATTTGTACACCCGTGCATATGAACCTTCAGCGCCAAAGGTCTATTGACCGGAAGGGCTGCTGGGTACAAGGAAGACCTGCATCACTTATACACTCAGATAGCGTCTAGACCAGCAGAAAGTCTTCTGAGCCAGCTTTTTTTTTTTTTGTTGCTCAAGCTCAAGCTCAGCATTGAGAGATGCAACACACATTATCCCTATGATTGCTTGCTCAGTCTAATTTCAAGACTTAATCACCATGGCATGAAATTCTAATGAGGATGCTGGATGTGGTTGATTGCCAGGGGATGACCTGTTCCTCCTACTGAACTGATCCCAAAGAACTCAGCCTACAAACCTACAAGCCAGACTGAAGGATTGGCCTGGAGCCTTGGCAGTTCTGACACCCTCAAGATCTCTAGACAATGGAGGGCATGCCTATGGGAGAGTGAGATGAGGAGTAGAGTGAAGGGGCAAGGGACCGGTGGCTGAAGAGAGGGATGAGCTGAGCAGTGGGAAGATTTGAAGCATACCTCCCTAAGTTCAAATGAACAACTGACATCCTTGTGATGTACCAAACTGAGGGCCTGAAGCCTGGAACCAGACATCTGGGGTCTGGCCCATGAGCATCCGGTTGAGCATACCACCGGACCCAATGGAAGGGTAAGGTATGTTAGGGAAGCAGTGTATGGGTATAGGGTATATAGTGTCCGGTTGAACATACCACCGGACCCAATGGAAGGGTAAGGTAAGTTGGGGAAGCAGTGCATGGGTATAGGGTATATAGAGCACCGGATTCACTAACAAGGGGTTCAGGCTTTCCTCTTAGAATCCCCCATTACTAGGTGAAGTCCCCTTTGCCTCATCTACATAATTTGAGAGCTAATCCTTAGGAAATCCTCCATTGCTAGGCACTGTGTGATTGCTCTTAAGCACCACTGGGGTTGCCCTCACACTGATCTCAACTCTCTCTCTGACCAGTTCAGGTCTCTGGTAATAGAGCCATCATCAAGATTGTCATGTCAGATTTTACAATGAAAGATCTGAAAAGCATATCGAGGACTGGTTTTCAGATACACGGTGGACTATATGGGAAGGGGAAAAAAATTGAACATATTTGGTGTATCTAAGCCAAATATGTTGACTTTTTTCTTTTCTTCGCGTACAGCCTGCCGTGTGTTTGAAAACAAGCTCTCGATCTGCTTTTTGGATCCTGCATTGTAAAAATCTGATCAACTTGGGAAAAGCAGATTCAGGACTGGTTTTGAATACACGGCGGACTATATGGGAAGGAAAGAAAAATCAACATATTTTGGGTATGTCGATTTGTTTTCCAACATCGATATGATTATATCTTTGATCTAGCCTTAATAAATGCTTTGCACCTGGGAGAGGAGAGGTGGGACGTTCTGCTTAAATTCTTCATTACAAGTCATTCTCAGACATGGACCACAGGAGCCTTCGGTCATAATGTCGCATCTTCTCTTCCTGAGGAATTTTGTTATCTAAGCTTTTGGTATCAGTGAATTTTCCGTCGATTTCACCGTTACAAAGGTCAATCGCAAGTAGTCCAGTGCGAGGAGGGGTCTAATAAAATAAGCGTGTAGAATTCCATAATTCATGGGGCAACATAACATACAAGAGCTTCAAGCACGTTGGGGCTAAGCTAAGGGACGTAATAAATCGTATCGTTTTCAGCTAATGTCCTTGCAGCATTGAGGCAATGAACAATTCTCTCACTTGGTGTTTCCTGAGTCGCACAGTTTGGTAATTATGTTCCGACACGAGGTATTGTTGTACTGTGGACCTGCCTGACGCACGCGTTCCAATTATAGCAATAAACATGTAGGGGGCGAAAGATGCGTGTTGAAGACGCGTCAATTGGGTGGTACAGGCACTCTGAGTACAAGGACACAGACAATGAAAAGTTACCGACGTTCTGGCGCCGGTATCGCCTCACGTGCGGACCTTACAGTTTCCTGTTCTCGATCTATTATACTTCCATCATCATTGAGAGCGATTATCAGGCGATATCAGAACTCTTGCAATTTAATCCACAGGCCACGTCTCCGTCGGAGGGAATAAACCTTGAGTGGAAACAGGACACACAATTCGTAAGCTTACTTGTTGAGCCTCAAGTCAGAACTGCAGAGTTGAAGAATGCCTTGTCGGTCTTCATTTGCAGATGCTCAGAGTAATGTCAATATCCTGAACGCCATTCCAAAGTGTGATATCTGGTCACAGCCAGCCGTTATCTCTATCCTTATAGTGGGATAGACTCTTCTGCTGATCCTTGAGCATTGCTCAAACCTGCGGGGGGGACATTTTACAACACACGCCTCGCTGTTCGAAGACGTTCAGTCCCCCGGGTGCATGGAGAACCCAGGTCTCGAGCCCATGCAATATTTGTACACCCGTGCATATGAACCTTCAGCGCCAAAGGTCTATAGATTCGAAGGGCAGCTGGGTACATACGAGAAAGACCAGCATCGCTTATACACTCAGTTAGCATCTAGACCAGCAGAAAGTCTTCGGAGCCAGCTTTTTCTTTGCTCTCGCTCAAGCTTAGCATTGAGAGATGCAACGTGCACGATCCCTATGATTGCTTGCTCGTCTAATTTCAAGACTCAATCACCATTGCATGAAATTCTACTGAGGACGCTTCATGTGGCTAATCCCAACTCTCTCTCTGATCAGTTCAGGTCTCTGGTCATGAACTATCAAGCTTGTTATGTCAGATTTTACAATGAAAGATCCAAAAAGCATATCGAGGACTGGTTTTTGAATACACGGTGGACTATATGGGAAGGAAAAAAATAATTGAACATATTTGGTTTATGCAAGCCAAATATGTTCAATTTTTCCCGCATAGTCCGCCGTGCGTTTGAAAACAAATTCTCGATCTGCTTTCTTGGATCTTTCGTTATAAAAATCTGATCAACTTGGGAAAAGCAGATTGAGGGCTGGTTTTTGAAATACATGGTGGACCATAGAGGAAGGCGGAAAAATCTACCATATTTAGTTTACGCAAACCAAGTATGTCGAATTTTTTTGCCTTCCCTTATAGTCCGCCGTGCGTTTTGAAAACCAATTCTTCAGCTGCCTTTTTGGACCTTTCGTTATAAGAATCTGATCAATGTGGGAAAAGCAGATTGAGGGCTGGTTTTTGGATACATGGTGGACTATACGGCAAGGTAAAGGTTTCGACATATTTGGCTTGGGTAAACCAAATATGTCGATTTTTTTCCAACATTGATATGATTATATCTTTATTCTAGCCTTAATGAATGCTTTGCAACTGTGGGAGGAGAGGCAGGCCATTCCGCTTAAATTCTTCATTACAACTCGATCGGAGACACGGACCACAGGAGCCTTCCGCCATAATGCGGCATCTTTTCTTCCTGAGGAATTTTCCCTTCACAAAGGCTCAATAAACAGGACAATGAACAAAATTCTAGTACACTATAAAGGGGGTATTTTATCTGGATTTATTGTAAAATATTGGAGGAACATTTATTTATTCTGACATGGCCCAGCTAAAATGATTGCTTCCACTTAGACACTGATCATTTCTCACCTTCATCCTTCGAGTCTAGTCTTCTGTATTGTTGCTAAAAGGAGGCCATCGAGCTCTAACTATTCTTCTACTCATTCTTACTCTATATTTCCTACTAGAGTTCTTAAATGACCTTTGCTACCGAGTATGGAGTGCCTTCTAGATGTATCAGAGAATGTCATGCACTTCTTCAATAGACTTAGCAGACCTTGGATGGCAAAGAGGTCTGACCAAAGTAAGGACATATTGTTCTTGTGTTCTGTTCCTAAACCACAAATTTAATTCTTGCCGACGGTGGAGAGTAAAGTTCAGCCAGGAAAGATGGAACCTCTGATTGAGCTTCGAGGATGGAAGTACCGTACAGACATATCATTTGATACTACTATGAATGATGTTCCTTTAGTTGTTTAGCATGTCCTAGTTAACTTCATGCTTTCCGATTGTCCGCGTTGACAACAACGTAAGTTTGGATTTGGCCTTTGCTACATCATTTAATTCAATTTCAATAGCATTCGCACCCAATGGTAGTGGCCAATATATGGCAGCTGTTACTATTACGAGCCGAGGTTACAGCTCAAGTTGATGTGATCATTCACCGTGGCTATTTAGCGCCAAGGGGCGGTGTATGGTCTGTGCACGGCGCTCGGCAAATGCCAGCCGGGGGGGGTATATAAGGCGGGGTTCCCACAGTTTGTGTTTCCTCAGAACATACTCAGCTAGGATCTATTCTATAGAAACTAACTCGAGTCTCGCATGTTTACACATGCCACACCTTTTAAATCCAGGCGATGACATTCGCTCTGCCCCGTCATACCGAGAATATGCCTTTGTTAAAGAGGCTCGAGGACGTCGGCTGCTTCGAGTGGTTTTCCCTTCGGGGGGCTACAACGAGTTGGCCAACGGGTGCATTGCTGGTCTGATGGATGGTCCGCTTTATAAATACTATCTTTTGTAACTAGGGGAACGATTACACTCGTACGGTGTACGATACGGTGGATGGAAGACTTCATAGCACCTGCGTAGACTGGTAGTGTATTCAAAATAGTATGCCTCTTATTTATAGATATCTCCTCTGCAATCTACTTTGTGTTGGTACACTTTGAAAGACAAAGCTTAGAGAATTGAAAATTGTGTTTTAAAATTTTCAAATTTTATGCCACATTGGATTTAACGCCCACACTCACCAACTGACACGTCACGTCATGGTCTCCCAAGACGAGGGTCAGGAGGAAACAACTGCTACCCTGAAACTATTTGGCCTTCTTTCTCGACCCATCATCGTACGGAGTTCTAGCAGTTCCAACAATCCCAATGACGTGAATCCATCCCAAGAAGCCATGAACCCAAGTCCATCCTCAGCCACATCCAAGGCCACACCATTCAAACGGCTAAAGTCACAGCTTGAGAAGAGACGAAGAAGTCCTAAAGAAAAGGGAAAGGAAGTGGAACGTACACCACCTCAAACACCCCAGATCACTGCCATTCCCCCCACCCAGGAATTTCCGCAGTCAAATGAGACGACTGCTGTGGCTGGCCCTTCACAAACCACAGGATCTCTACCCCATGGGGCAGATGA
>QLPI01006128.1:0-21423 GCA_003314275.1 Chroogomphus rutilus | reverse complement strand
AATAAGAGAAGAGGCAGCCACAGCACTAGAAAAGGCAGCATCAGATATGAAGAAGTATTATGACAAAGGAAGGCAAGACATACCACAATATCAAGTAGGGGACAAGGTTTACTTGGAAGGCCTTAATGTCACCACAGACCAACCTTCAAAAAAACTAGAAGACAGACGTTATGGCCCATTCCCAATTATGGCAAAAGTGGGAGAATGTGCCTATAAACTGCGACTACCCCCCAATTGGAAGAACATCCATCCTGTGTTTAATACTGTCCTACTACGCCCTGCCCAAACACCCACATCCTCCATACAACAAAAGCCAACACCCCCTCTACCAGTGATGACACCAAAAGGAGTAGAGTATGAAGTGGAGGAAGTTCTAGACTCCAGAATGCGTAGAGGAGTGCTGCAATATCTGGTAAAATGGGTTGGATACCCCAGAGAAGAGAATTTGTGGGTGCCAGAGAAGAAAATGAGGAATGCAAGACGGAAAACACAAGAGTTCCACAGGCGATTCCCAGCTGCACCCAGGCACATAGGCCACATCTTCTACAGACTACCCTTTCGGCCCATACCAAACCCCGGAGTAGTGTCACATGATGGGATGACATGGATGCATAAGTGAGGAGTGAGCGACGTGTGGAAGGCCATTGTACGTGGGGCGGTGGTCAGCGTGGCGGGTCAATGCAATGAAGTGCGTGACAGCGAGTGTGACGCGGCGGATCGACGCGACGAAGCGCACGACGGCGACAGGCGCGAATGCACGTGGACGCGACAGCTGCGCAGGCGGATGCAACAGCTGCACAGGCGCAAACGCAGACAGGTGCACGTAGAAGTGTGGCAGCGGGTGCAGGTGCGAGCGGCGGGTGCGGGTACAGGTGCGAGCGGCGGGTGCGGGTACAGGTGCAAACGGCGGGTGCGGGTGCAGCGGAACGTGCGCGAGTGCGGGCGCAGGTGCAGCAGGTTCAGCGGGTGCAGGTGCAACGGGTGAAGGTGCAGCAGGCACAGGTACAGCGGGTGAAGATGCGAGTATGGGTGCAGCGGGTGCAGATGCGAGTGTGAACGGCAGGTGTGGGTGCGAAGTGCGGGCGCAGGTGCAGCGGGTGCAGGTGCGAGTGTGGATGCAGTGGGTGCAGGTGCGAGCGTGGACGTGAATGAGGCCGGGACATGCGTGAGTGTGGGAGCAGACCAGCACGACCATGCTCGAACGAGACTGGGAGGTGCGCAGGTGCGAACATGTGCAGAACACAATGAAAACAATGGAGTCGCTGTGCACACCGGCGCGACGAGAAAGGGACCTGTAAAAAGAAAATCACGGAGTCACTGCGCACACCGGCGCGACGAGAAAGGGACCTGTAAAAAAAAAATCACGGAGTCGCCGCGCACACCGGCACAACAAAAAGAGGACCCGTTATCGTTGCGCATGCCAGCGCAACGAGAGGATAACCCATGGCTAGCAGAGAGCTCCAGAAGTTCTGGGTCCAGGAAAGACAGCACGCACGCCGGCGCAACGAGAAAACTAAACTACCCAGTCTGCGACCCCTGCCTTACCTTCTTCTCGCGAAAAGGATGCCCCACCAATCGTGCACGCCGGCACGATGGCTAGGACGAGTGCAGGGGTTGTCTACCTTCTTCTCACCACCTCTTTCAGACAAGACTGCGGGTGGGAGGGATAATGAACAAGTGACGCAGGCGCTTACATGGAAGGGTGCTTGGCTTCTCCAGCCCGGTAGTTTGGATCACCCAGTAGAGAGGCAACAGTCAATGAGGACATTGACCTTAAAGGGGGGGGTAATGTCATGATTTCCCTACTCCTCCCTTTCTATTACTTGTTATTGGACTCCGCTACTCCGCCAGACTATATGTATAGTTCTTAGGTAATTAGTTAAAGCTCAGTCTTGAGCTGGTCAATACACCGACAAGTATCATTGCTTATTTCCCTCTTCCGCTCTCCAGTATTGAAGCTCTTGTTGTTGCTGACACAATCAATCAACGGAGTGTAGCGGGTGAGCCAGTTGTGACCGAGTACTACCGATACAGATGAATCTAGTGATGTGACGTATATATGGATGGACTGTAGTTGTCCTGTCGGAAATTTGATTGGTAGTTCTACAGATTCGGTAATGACCGCATTAGTAGTGCCATCAAATAGTTTAAGGGGAATTGAATCCACGGAAGTGGTAGGGATCTTATGTTCCCGAACATAGGAAGATTCTATGAAGCAGTGAGTAGAACCTGAATCGATCAGACATTTAAGAGGGGTCGCCAAGGAACTCGGTATCAAAATAGAAGATAGAGGGATTACCAAAGAATTAGGATTAAGAAGGGCAGAGGCATTAAGCTTAACCTCAGTTCCAGCGCCTGCCGACTCGTTTGGCTCAGTCACCTCCACGGATTCCTCAGTTTTGGTGTCTGGGGCGCTAGTCACCTTGCAGGTGGTAGATCTGGATTGTAGGGTCATAATCATTAAGCAGTAAAGGGCACAGGAGGTAGTGTCAGTCTGAGTATACTGTCAGGCCTCGGTACTACCGATGGTGCTGTCGGAACCGGCCAAGTCCTGCAGGCCAGTCAGGGTGGCTTGGCTTCAACGTACTCGTGTGTTGCGCCCTGCCTCCTGTGCATGCCACTAACTTGTAACGAGAACGGATACTCAGGCGAATGCCGAGGGTGTCGGCCTGAGCAAGGACTTCTGAACAGAAGGAGGAGAGTAGGGAGGCGTAAACCTAGTTGATACTCAGACTGAGGAACTATGTACATGTATCCACTACTTATATAGGCTGAGAGGCGGAATGTGGAATAAGGGTGGCATAAGACATGGAAAAAAGAATAAGGTATGAAGACCATGGGGAGGTATAGTCCACAGCGATTAGAATAGAATAATGAGAGAGTAAGACAATGAAATATAAGTGGTGAGATTGTGGGAAAGAAATAGAACAATAAGGAATGGCCGAGAATAAAATAATAGGGCCGCGAGTGAGTGGCAGGGAATAGTGAACGTCCCATGGGTAAACAAGTGAGGGGGAAAGAAAAGGAGTGTAGGGATGATAAAGAATAGGGGTTGGGGAAAAGGATAATGAACCAGGTGATAAACCGGGTATACCGAACTGAAACCGTACGCCATGGAATGATGTGAGTGGGGGTCAGTTGGTCGGTACTGCCGAGTAAGTCAAAGCATGATGTGTGGTCGTGACAAGTCCCCTGACAATGGCAAAATTCTTGATGAAGTATATATAATTATTTACCCTGGATCAAATAGCAATGTGTGTGTGGATGTAGGATGACTATTGGCCCAGATTTTGTATGCAATTGTTGTTTTTGAGAAGCAGTTTCCTAGGTGCATTGAATTCTTTGTTTATGATCAGTCTTCTGCTCATGAATCTCTTGCCCCAGATGCTCTCAAAGCCTTTGAGATGAATAAATATGATAGAGGCAAGCAATGTAAGCATGTCAAGTGCACATACCTAGTATCCGGTAATTCGGCAGTGCCGACCAAGTACATTGGACTACAAGTGTCCAAGCGCATGCAAGTTACTTGGTATGCCAGTTTCGGCTTGGAACATCCATGATCTACATTCCTTGCCCCTATCTCTCATTCACCTTACCTCAATCACCATCCATTAATCCCACCACGTCCACTTCTCATTCCTCAAACCACCTCACCTTGGGACTTCCTGTCCTTGTTTTATCTTCAGTTGCAACCAATGTTTTATAGTCAGGCACCTGTCAAGTACATGTACCAAGACCCATTATTTTGGCAGTGCTGACCAAGCAACCATTCTATGTCTATGTCCAAGTGTCTATGCCGCATGCATATCACTTGGTACATTGGTCTCATCTCGGCACATCCACCACCCACACACCTACTCCTCGCCCCTTGGTCCATCTCACCTTGGGACTTCCTGTCCTTGTTCTATCCTCAGTCACAGCTTTTGTTTCATAGTCGGGCACTTCCTATTGTCCTATCCTTGGCCATGTTTCTATTATCCTATCCTTTATTGTTCTATCCCTGTTTTACATTCCTTCATTCTAATTTTACTCATTGTGGACAATAGCCATATGCTCTGCATACCTTATTGTTCCACATTCCTTAGTCTACATGTCACTTCTTAACCTATATAAGTAGGACATGCATGTACATATTTCCTCATTCTGGGTATCGACTAGGCTTAGGCCCTTCTACCTCCTTCCCCTCTGTTAAGTCCTTGACTTGGCCTGGCATCACCAGCATCCTCCCGAGTACCTGTCTGTTGCAAATCGGTGGCACGCACGGCAAGTAGGGTGCAACGCATGAGTACATTGAAGCCAATGCCACTACTCTTGGCCTGCAGGACTTGGCCATTGTCTGCCTGACCCCTCAGCAGTACCCAAGTCCATCAGTATCCGAAGCTTGACAGCACCCCCTATTGTCCTATCCTTGGCCACATTTCTATTATTCTATCCTTTATTGTTCTATCCCCATTTGCATTCCTTCATTCTAATTTTACTCATTGTGGACAATACCCATATGCTCTGCATACCTTATTGTCCCACATTCCTTATTCCACATGTCGCTTCTTACACCTATATAAGTAGGGCATGCATGTACATACTTCCTCATTCTGGGTATCAACTAGGCTTAGGCCCTTCTACCTTCCCCTCCTCTGTTAAGTCCTCTACTCAGGCTGGCATCATCGGCATCCTCCTGAGTACCCTGTCTGTTGCAAATCAGTGGCACACATGGAACAGTAAGGCACAACGCACGAGTACGTTGAAGCCAAAGCCACTACTCCCAGCCTGTAGGACTTGGCCATTCCTGTCCAACATCTCGGCATTCCCAAAGCTTGACAAAGCAGAAAAATACCATAATTCCCCAATCTAATCCAAACCCTTTGTTCCAAGGCCAGGTACAAAAAATGACCACAGGGAATGGTGAACCAAAGGGACTCAAAACAGTTCTTGAAGAAAGGGGTTTCAATATTCAAGGCAAAAAAGCAAAGTGCAAACCTATTTGCCCAACTAACAATACAAACTCCTTCATGGCTCACATTCTCAGTCACCAAGATGATTTGCAAATTAACTTTCTCAGTTAGAGGCACTTATTTTCAATACAGGACATGAACATATCTTCTTACACTAAATTTTATTGTGAGATAAACCCTATTGAAATGGCAAGTACTTATGTTGTTACTTTCTTGTATTATTTTATGAAACTAAAACTACTGGGGATAGACAAAAGTCTATTATCAAGAAATTCCAAAGAAGACATTTGAGGATGCAAAGACAGTGACAAAAGAATACCTTCCAGCTATTGTGATACAGAGGTTTATAAATTGTTCTTGACAATTCATGGCTGCATATCATATCACAAGGGACTTACTGAGAATACAGTGCTTAGGCTGTTCAAAAGCAAACCACCTATCACTTAGTTACTAAACAAGCCATGATGTCATTTTAGCTATTAGGAACTGTACACTGGAATCCTTGGCTATTCAGACTAGCCACATTCAGCCTAACTCCACCTCATTTGCCATTTCAGCCATACACTCTATCAGTGTTGGGGATTTGGGAGTGTCCCCTATCATTTCTGGTCATTTTTTCGAGCTTAATCAGTCTGTATAAGTCCAAACCTCTTCCAATGAAAATATTCACTTAAAACCGCCATATCTTGCCAACAAAAAAATATAATAATATTTTTGGCAGGCCACTCAAGAGTGAATATCTCTAGTAATTAACTCTTGATTTGCAAGAAGATTGAGCCAACGGATAATCATAAAAATATGTAGATTTTCGCCTATCTATATATGGATCTGCAAGCCACAAAAACTATGGAACCAATATTCAAACCTATGAAAAAGGCTCCAATTTTCTGGCTCAAGTTCTCAGTCCACAATGTACAACAAATTCCTGGACTTATATAATACTAATTACATAAACGGTCAGTCCAGAAGCATGGCTTACATAATATTAATATTTGTGACATGACCAGTCACTAAAGTACCAGTTGTGGGAATATTATATTTCTTTATTGTAAAAGTAGATACAATGGTGACACAATGACTCCTCAGGCTTCCAAAGCATTCCAATACTTTCCAAACACTTCCACAAGCTTCATCAAGGTATTGCCTTATCAGGAGATTACATAATTAGCATAGAATTAGTATAAAAGAAGCTAGTTATATAGTGTAAAATAACAAACATTTTCACCCATCTTAATCCACAGGATTAAATAAGTGCCAGCAGCACCCTCATAAGTGGACCGAAGTCTGCTTAGGTGACTGGTCCAAAGACTGGAAGCCACACTCAACAACAGGTCCAAAGACCTGTTGAATAAGGTTTGTTCCGAAGAGTGAACCTTAACCTTCAGTGGCAGGCTACCCCTTTAAAAACTAAAGTCAGATAAAAAATAGAAAAGTGGGAATAAACCTAAACCGGTCTAGAACTAATAGTTTAAGAGTGTTAAACTATTAATTCTATATGTAACAAACAGGATACCTGACAAGACCCCCCTTAAACATTCTCTTTGGACAAACGACCCAGATCAGAATCAATAAAGACATTTTGCACAGCTACATGAGATCTCAATAAATCTTTATTGCAATACTCTTATGATAATGGATTACGTGAATCTCCGGAGTATAATCTCTTAATTGGGTTCTCTGTAAAAATAGCCAGTGCAAGTATATTTCGTTGTCCTCCTGCATCTTGTCGGAGAACTTGACTTGCCTTGGTTCACACCAAAGTTTTGTTACAGCTTCTCGGGTTCCAAAACAATCAGCCTTTGAATTCAGTGCACCTTGTGTATTCAGCCTATTCTGTCTTGGTATCACATGAAACATTCAATTATGCTCCACTTATTACATCCATCCTCCATATGCTCATACATCTGTTCTCAGTATTTCTATTGACCACTTCACCTTTATGAGTTCTAATGTTTCCTTATATGTTCTGCTCCACTTTCCTTATTCATAATCCCATTCTGTCATTTGTATTTTTGATATCTAATCCATTGCTACATTCCTTATAGGATAACTCCATTTGGGTATCAGGATGATGCATCATCTGTTAAATCCACGTTTTGGTGCTTAGCTAGAGACTTCCGGAAAGGTTTCGGGGGGTTCCGAAAGGGTTCCGAAGGGGGGGTTCGTATTCTGAGGGCGGGGTGAGGACCGGAATCAGGATCGGATTGGAGCGGATGGAAGTCAGGAACGCCGGGGGTCTTGGGACTGTTCACAGTAAGGGATGGTACGAGTGGTTCGAGGTCGCAGGGACTTGGCTTCAACTTATGTGTTGCGCCCTCCTCGATCGTCTGTCCCTAATTTCGGGGAGTCGGAAAGTTTACTGGAAACTAATCAGAAACTTCGACGCAAATTAAGTCGATATTTGTACTGGCAAATAGTCCAGTCGACTGGGAGACTATATACATGCGACTATCCTTGTACTATCTTTGCCGGTCATAAAAAAAGGAGAAGGAGAGTACAAGGGGTCAATATAAAGGAGAAAACAAGGGAGTGAGGTACGCGATGGTCCTGCGCGTCGGTTATCAAAGTAACTGTCAAGCATCGGGTACTGACAGACTTCGGTACTGCCGAGGGGTGTTGTTGAAAGGTCGGGCAGACTATGGCCAAGTCCTGCAGGCCAAGAGTAGTGGCATTGGCTTCAATGTACTCGTGCGTTGTGCCCTACTTGCCGTGCGTGCCACTGTATTTGCAACAGACAGATACTCGGGGGGATGCTGAGGATGCCGGCCCGAGTCGAGGACTTAACAGAAGAGAAGAAGGTAGAAGGGCCTAAGCCTAGTCGATACCCAGAATGAGGAAGTATGTACATCCATGTCCTACTTATATAGGTTAAGAAGCGGCATGTGGAATAAGGAATGTGGAACAACAAGGTATGCAGAGCATGTGGTTATTGTCCACAACAAATAAAATTAGAATAAGGAATGCAATGCGGGGATAAAACAATAAAAGACAGGATAATAGGATGTGTCCAAGGATAGGACAATAGGAGGTGCCAGACTATAAGACGAGGCTGGTAACCGAGGATAATACAAGGGGAGAAAGTGCCGAGGTAGGAGAGATTGGAGGGTGAGGCGGACCAAGGAGTGAGGAGTAGGCGTGGGATGGGAATGAGGAAGGTGACCGATATGTGCGTCTGGCTGAGAACAACTCATTGAATGGTTCGTACTTGGTTACTAATGGAGTATTTTAGTCGGTACCGCCGAGTTACCGGATCCTCGGTACGTGTACTTGACAGTAATGGAACCTTGACTTCGGAGTCTTCGGAGGTTCGGAATCGTGGAACCTCGGAATGTATGTCAGACCTCCGGAAATCTGTTATTCAGGCTTTGGGTGATCGGAAAGGTCCCGGAAATGGTGCAGGTGGTTGTGGGGTTTAATGTGGGTTTGTTTGGCTGCATGGGCCATAACAGTTCGCAAGGCGTGGGAGGTTGGAAGGGAGGTGGGTCTCGGACCCTTTGAATCCAGTCGTCGGGCGTTGACTCAGTATCATCCCGATCTGTATCAGACTGTCCTTCCGGAGTACTCCTCGTTCCTGAGGACGGAGCCCTGCGATTTATGTCGCAAGCGAGAGAAACGGTGCGAGTGGATGACAGCGGCGAAAACTTGTGTCCCCTGCCGGGCCAGTCGGGTGCGGTGTGAGGTGGATGGAGTGCCAGTTGTCTGAGGGGCGGCTTCGAAGAATCAGGGGCAGGAGGAGAAGGACGTTCCTGAGGCGTCTTCCTCTAAGAGGTCTAGGGTGGATGTGGTGGTTTCTCCTCCCCCAAAGGTTGGCTGCGCGGAAATCGTGGCTGTCCTGGGGTTGATCCAGGGTGCTCTGATTGGTATGGATGCCCGTCTTTGAGCTCTTGGAGCAGACGTCAAGAGGCGGTCCGAAGCTTCCGAGATGCAGAATGCCATCCACACCGACAATTGAGACCGTCCGAAGTGGAACTGTTGGTGCGGCGGTCTTGCTCCGGCTCCTCATGCGATGGGGGATTGGACTGAATCGGATCCAGGCGTGGTGGATGTGACGCCTAAGGTGGGGCGGTCCGTCAATCTGGTCAATCCGGTGTCGGGGGCGAGTGAGGAAGGAAAGGGCAAGGGGGTGGATTTGTTCCATCATTACGATCCTTCCGACCCCGATATTAATCATTCCCTGTTCTACGGCGAAGACTAGGGTTGTTCGTAGTTGTTTGAGAATATCATTAGTTGGTTCATGGTTAGATTCGTGGTGGTCGAAGCGGTCGAGGTGGTCTTGGTCGTGGTTGTCGTGGTGTTGTCACTAGGACAGGGTTGGAAAAAACTCAGGGGTGTCCTGCAAAAATGTGAGTTTTGGTAGTAACCCTGTTAAGGTTTTTCTTTAGTGAATTTATCATGTTATCAACAAGGGTCTAGGCTAAGCAAGAGATCTACAAGTGGTACCACTTGTCTAAGGGGTGGTACGGTTTTGAGGGTCATGATTTCCTGAGTGGAAATTTCTCGGGGGTCGAATTTGAGCACTACGGCTCAGGTACCAAGAATCAGTTCGGATGTAGGCTAAACAAAGTAGTACTCAATACCCTATCAATCGTTGGATTGCAGTGGGTGAGCGTGTGGTATCCGGTAACTAGAATCTGACGGATTTTCAGAGGGTCACAGTCAAAACTTATCGACGGGTGGTTATGGGTGTTTCGGGAACTGAAGAGAGTAGATGCGTTGTTTGTTTTGCTCCGTGGGCGCTGTTGACTTGTTCAACACGAACGACTGGCGCTGGAGCCGGGGGCCTGTGCCTAGTCTTTGGATTCCGAGGTGTCCGATGCTTCAGATTCCTCCTCAACTTCTTCTGCTACAGAGGCTGCGCGTCCTTGGGTGACCATGGTAGGGGATCTCGGGCATTCTTTGGCTGTGTGACCCGATCTACCGCAGAAGAGACAGAGGTTTTGTTCGAATCAGCATTGGCATTCTTGTGGCGTAAGTTTTCTGTCTTTCCCTAATCTGGACGATAGGTCCGTGGTAGTCCTGCTGCCACTGGACAGTGTCGCGGGTTGGCCTACATTGGCCATCTTATTGCCCGAGTTAGGGGCGGAGTATGTGTTCATGGAGGTTCTTCCTCTATCATATGGGCGGTTGAAGTTCCGGTTTGAGGCAGATTGTCTGGCGACCTCTGATCGACGTTCCCAGTAACAGGCATCAATGGACTGGGACAGGAGGTGGAGTTGGAGTAGGGAATGTGGTTTTCCTACTCTAGAGATCTCGTCCTTGATCCTCCTGGGAAGTCCGTTGTAGAATTGCCGACGGAGTGCGGCGTCGCCCCAGTGGACGCGGGTGGCTAGTCGGTTGAATTCGACTACATAATTCGTGATGCGCTGGTTGTCACGCATGCGGAAGTTTTCGAGGTCCGCTTTGGCCTCTCCTTCCAGGTCATGGAGTCCAAAGTTGGTCTTGAGTTCAGAAACGAACTCGTCATAGTCGTAGAGCCAGTCTGGCTCGTCGGGGGCGGTGAGGGCTGGTTCAAACCAATCCAGGGCGGTACTGGTCAGGTACGATAATACATAGGTTACCTTGGCGCTGTCGGAGTCAAAAGTGTCAGGGTGGTCATGGAAGTTCAGCATACACTGCACTAAAAGGGCTTGTAGCTTCCTCGAATTGGATCTGTTGAAGGGATCCGGGTCTCGAACCTTGGTGGCACGGGGGGCTGATCTTCTAGGGGAGGCCAGGTTACTTGCTAACATAGCGATGGCCTGGGTGAGGTTGGGCACATTGTTTGGCCCTATAGCAGGGGCTCCTCCTGGTGGTGGAGGGGGTGGTGCTGCGGCGGGTGGTATGGGATGGGGCTGGGCGACAGGTGGTGGTGCAGCGGGTGGTGGTACCGCAGGGGGTGGTGCAACGAATAGTGGTGTCGCCTGTGGGGGGGTGGCATGCGGTGGTGGTGTGAATGGTGGTGGTACAAAAGGGGGAGATGCGAGGTACGGGGGTACCATGGATGATGATCCAGACGTGGTCGGTACTGCTGAGGATGATCCTGAACTGGAGGGCATCTCCAGGGGTGACGGTTGGTTGGTCACCGGGGGGTTCATAAGGAACGGGTTGGTCATACTCGAGCACGGGTGTAAGTCCGTGTTTGAGAATCCGGAGTCTGAAGAGGGTTCCAGGGGGTGCACGGGGGTCTGAGGTGTCTGAAAACTTGGTCCAGGGACGGGTAGTTCTCGGGGGACGGAAGCGCGGTGGGGAGATGCCTGGGTGATTGTCTGTAGGGCTTGCGAACGCGTTATTGGCCTTGAGCCCATGACGATCAGGAGTGTGAGTACAAATATACTGTTAAGTCCACGTGTCAGGCGCTTAGCTAGTACTTCCAAAAGGGCTATTCGGGTTAGCGTAAGGGTCCGTAACGGGGCCGAAGACCGAGAACGGAGATCGGATGGACTACGGGCGGAGACGGGAGCGCCGGGAGCTTAGGGTCGGTCGCGGATTGGTTTGATCCGGTCACTGAGGTGTTCGAGGTCGAAGGGACTTGGCTTCAACTTATGTGTTGCGCCCTCCTCGATCGTCTGTCCCTAATTTCGGAAAGGAGATGGAAGTTTACCAGAAGTGAATCAGAAACTAGGTGGTAGACTAAGCCGATATTTGTACTAGCGAACAGTCCAGTCGACTGGAAGACTATATACATGCGACTATCCTTGTACTATCTTTGCCGGTCATAAAACAAGGAGAAAGGGAGTACAAGGGGTCAATATAAAAGAGAAAACAAGGGAGTGAGGTATGCGATGGTCCTGCGCGTTGGTTATCAAAGTATTGAGTCCTTGGTCGGAAACGGACTCGGGGATGGTGTCTCGGTCGTGACGGGAACGGGAGCAGGAACGTGGTTTCTCGGTCGGACTTGTCGGGAACGGGAACTATGGAAAACAATCCTTCGTCCTTTCAGTCGGAAAGGTCTCGGAACAGAGGTGGGTGGTTGTGGGGGTTAGTGTGGGTTGTTGAAAGTATGGGCTATAACACATGCTCAAACAGATGCCTCAGGGCAGTGTTGTGAAAGGGATGGAGGTCACAAATAGTTGTCAGGCCTCGGTAATGCCGAAGGTACAGGTGGGAACTGGCCAAGTCCTACAGGCCAGTTATAGTGGCTTGGCAATTCAATGTACTTGTGTGTTGCACCCTACTTTCTATGTATGCCACTGATTTGGGACAGATGAGATACTCGAGAGAGTGCTGAGAGCATTGGCCTGAGTAAAGGACTCTAAAAGCAGGAGGGAGAGCAGGAAGGTATAAAACCTAGTTGATACTCAGACTGAGGAACCATTTGTATGCATTCATTACTTATATAAGTTAAGAGGTTGAATGTGGAATAAGGGTGGCATAAGACATGGAGAAAAGAATAAGGTATGGAGACCATGTGGGAGTATTGTCCACAGCAATCTAGAATAGAACAATAAGATGTAAATGAGAATAAAACAATAGATATGTCTGATAATAAATGAGTGCAAGTGAAAATAGAACAATAGAAGGTGGCCAAATATAAAACAATAGGGCCATGACCAAATGATGAATGAATAGTGAATGTCCTGAGGGGAAACAGGTAAAGGGAAGGATGGGATGGGGAAGGTGAACCAAATAATGAACTGAATGTACTCAGCTGAGACCACGTACTAGTGAGGAATGGCTTGTCACCGGTGTGTGGGATTAATGGTAAGGGTTGTTTGGTTGGTACTACCGGGTGAACCAGGGCTCAGTATTGTGGGCTTGAGAGTATCCCCCCCTTAGCAGCTGAACCCATGAAGCCTATCATTATAGCTGGATCCTGTATATCTGTTATGGTAGATCTTAGCCGGTGCTTTCCAGAACATGCATGGCCATATTGCCGGTCCCTTCAACAACATTAAGCATTGTGCATTTCAACAGAGTACCCCAATTGCTGTGCCACATGTGGCACTTGGGGCTCAATCGTTTAAACAGGGTAAGTAGGGTTTGAGTTTCGTGATCGGCACCCTCATGTTTTGGCGCAATTTCAATTACAGAGCTTTAAAGACCGGCGCCTGGCAGTCAGACATTCAGGATGATAGATACACCAATTTTTGTCGGGGCGACTGAGCCATGGCGTGAAAAGACGATAATCGAAGAAGACAGGAAGCTCGTTTCCACCACCCTTTGATTTTATTGATTGGGGTACTATTTGGAACATGACTGGACGTTGAGGATTCTTTTTCACGCAGCGCTTTGTCTTTTTATCTATCGAATTAGTTTTCACATCCCTCGATGTTGGACATAGTCGTTTCCAAATTACTTTAGAAGGGTCATTTAACCATACCTTTCTGTAAATTGTTGACAAATTACCTGGCGACCTATTAGTCAATGCTTTACTGTATTATATAATCTATGCACCGCTGTACGCATAACCAAACGGTGGGCTGGTACCCGGTCGCTGGCGCCGATCAAAGTACTTATGTAAGAGAGAGTATTTACACAAATCTTGAAACACGTCACTTCGATCGCAGGTACCAATCGGACGATATGCAAGTAACTCCTGTGCCAGCTCTGTTGAGTGCATCTTTACAATCTATACCAAGTCTAATGGAGAAGTCGGCGTGTGACCTGCATCGTGATAGTACCTTTGAGAATGAGCGTTCAATGCTTCTACTTCTGAGGTTGGACCGCATATATAAGGGTCCCCTGGTATTTTTATACTGCCCCCTCTTGACGTTGACTTCTACATCATCTTGACAACCCTTCAACTGTCGCCGGACGACTATGCGTATCCCTTATTTCGCTTTCCTTCTAGCACTGGTTGCAGGCTGTTGTTAGCTTTCATTTTGCAAGTCATAAGCCATTCACTAATAAACCAGCACAGCCAATGCAAGGCCTGAATATATTTTTTCTGAAATCGCGGGGATTCGGAGGCAGACAGGTCCGTCTTCAGCCATGGATGTGAGTGCCAATTCCTCACATGGGTCCTTTTGGTGATCCAGTCATGTTTTGTAGTGTCATAGTACATGCGTCAATTTCGAAAAACTGAAGGCCAACTGCAATACCCCACACTGCGGCTGCAATATCCCGTTTCTCAAGGCTCGAGGGGAATGTCTTCTGTGTCAGGCTAGCAACCCACAGGATGCCGCCACCGTTCAAATCCTTCTAGACAGTCTGTTTGCTCATACACACTTATTATTTACATTATTACTCTGTCTGATCTTCTTTTACAGTTGAAACGACTCAGTGCCAAAGCGAGGGTATCAACGTTCAATTTCAGCTTGAGCTCCCACCCGCGGCTGCTGCCATTGTTCACAAGTGTCATAGTACATGCGTCAATTTCGAAAAGCTGACGGCCAACTGCAATACCCCACACTGCGGCTGCAATATCCCGTTTATCAAGGCTCAAGGGGAATGTCTTCTGTGTCAGACTAGCAACCCACAGGATGCCGCCACCGTTCAAATCCTTCTAGACGGTCTGTTTGCTCGTACACACTTATTAATTACATTATTACTCTGTCTGATCTTCTTTTACAGTTGAAATGACTCAGTGCCAAAGAGAGGGTATCAACGTTCAATTTCAGCTTGAGCTCCCACACGCGGCTGCTGCCATTGTTCACAAGTTCGACCTTGATAGCACATGTGTGTATTTTTGCTCAATTTCCCCATCGTATACGCGTTCAAATATTCACGCGTGAGATTTTCACAGACCTTCGACACAGTCAAACAGCATTCCTAGCTCTCCAGATTGCGGGCGGACACATCGGATTGGTCATCGTCCTTGCTTTTGTTGTTTTCTCTAGTAAACATCGCCGCGACCCCACTTTCTTAAACTTTTGCATCACTTGGATCTTCTCCAGCATTGTGTTCTCTTTGCTGTCAGTTATCACAATTTCCCGCTTAACAACGAATTCTTACCTGACTTTGCCTAGACTCTATCGTGGTACCAAGGGCAACACGGTCGCCAACCCGCTTGGATATGCGTCATCAATGGAATGTGTCGCGCAAACTGCATTTACCCAAGGTGCACAGGTCATGACTGCCTCCTCTACGTCGGCCCTCGTAATCCAGGTACATGTCATTTCATGTTCATTGGGACGAACTAAATTCTTCTCTGCTTCAAGCTCTGGCTCAACCTCCATGCAACTACTCATGACCATCCTTCCAGCCGTGGAAGGCACCAAGTTCGGTGGATGAAGTGTGTGGTACGTTTGATATCTCGCACCGTTTACCCTTACTCCCCTTCACTAAGGTTTGCATAGTTTATTATCACCCCATACATACTTTTCATTGCATTCGCGGTCCCTTCTGTTCTCGTGAGTTCAGAAAAGTCGAGCATATATGCTTCGGCTTTGCTGATCGAAAGGCAGGTTGGCACTGGAAATGTAGTTTTTCACAGTCTGTCGCTTCGAAGAGCCTTACCATCAAATTTCTATTGTGCTGATTCCTTGTGAGATATACAGAAACTCATCTCGCATTATCACCTCGCAAACATTCATTATATAGCTTGCACGTTGTTTTTGCCGTGATGCTTACCCTGCTGCTGATAACTATGGCTTTTGATGGTATGACAGTACAATGTCTGGTATCTTCGCCTGTACTAATCACTCTCAACCACTTTCCATGAAGCACTCATTGTGAAACATCTGTACAGGCATTGGAGGGATTTCCGGCATGTGAGGACAGATAACGCTGTTTCGCTATCCACTTTACTGCGCGTTATGATATTCAGTTTGTTCCGCGTTGCGGTGACTGCGTATGTGTTCATTAGACATTCCTCATTTACCTATCATTGTTTGATCTTGACTTAACGGTAGTGTGTATGCAATCGCCATAACCATACCACACTCTGTGGACTTGGGTCAACGTGATGCTGTAATCATTTTCAGTATCCCGATCTGGGTTGATTTCCTACAAGCTGCAAGTATGGTTTTCCTGTTCTTCGTATCTTTTCTTGCTTCGACCGCTTTGCTTTATAGCTCCGCTGGTTGCGTTTCTTATCTTTACCATTAAACCGGTAAGAGAAGCACCCCTGATAAAGCACACCTATATTGATCATCTGACACTCCAGGACATGATCAGCTCTCTCGTGTATTGGAGCAGAATTAAAGAAACCTCAAAAATACAACCCATGGCTATCAAGTGCATCACCACATCGACCTGCGATGAGCATGAAAAAGACCGTGTTGGGGAGGATAGAGACCTTGTTTCAGCCCCAGTTTGATTCCTTGAGACTAGAGGCTTGCGTTGCATGATGTACTTGTTGGAAACTGTTGTCCCTTCGCTTTCTCGTACCTGGAGCTTTATTAGAGATCCAGATGTGATATCATTTCAGATGATTTGATCTATTTGTCTAAGATACACAATTATTTTTTGAAATATTCAATGATTATATTTGAATTAAGAGCCTTAGAATGGTGATTTTTATGGAGTAATATTCTTGCAAAGGATGTATTCAGGACTTGACTCAAATTTTATAGTCTTTGCACTTAGATACTCAGGGTCTGGCTCAAAAAGCAAGCTTATATGTACCTTAGTTTTCATACTAAGTTACATAAGGTAGAGGATTGCACAAGGATCTGGCAACATTGCTCAAAATTTGATTCTGAGACCACAGAACAATGGTGTTATGATGTAAGGAAATGATGTAGTCCTAATTCAAAGTATGTCTCCCAAAGGTGAAGCAATGGCAAGGTTCTGAATAGGGATTGGCTTCAACTTGTGTGTTGCGCCCACCGGACCACACTGGACCCTAATTTCATAAAAGCAAGAGCAGAAATAAAGACTGAGATGAACAGAAGACCCTTAGTTAAAATCTTAGTTGATTATCTGACTGAATGTCAAGTACATGTACCGAGTATCTGGTAACTTGGCAGTGCCAACCAAACAATCAGTCCAATTCCACATGCAAGTGACCAAGCCACACATATGTCACTTGGTATGTCGGTCTCAGCTCGGCACATTCATCATCCACATTCTCCATTCCTATCACTCATCCACTCTTCCCCACTCATTATCCATTAATTCCCACTAGGGAATAGCACGGGTTTGGCCAACCCACACAGGTTACTGGGTCGGGTGCCCTTGGGTGCAGGAGCAGGTCAAGCCCAGAGCACCCGTGACCCGGCCCAACCCAGTACATCAACCATGTATGTGTGCATGCCCACACGTACAATACCCAACCGGCCACTTGCTCCTGTCGTACATGTGCGCGTATGACATGCATGTGCATACAACCCATACACGCCGCACATGCATATGACACACACATGCATATGACACACGTGCCGCACCATATGACACGCACGCACCAACACTAATGAGCCATATGTGCACGCGTACAATGTGTTCATGTCAGCACGTGTGCATACAGCGCATTCTCGCATGCGCATACAATGCATCCATGTTGGTGCATTCGAGTCGGCATGTACGCGTACAGCACATTCGTGTCGGCATGTTCATGTCGGCTCATTCATGTTGGTGCATTCATGTCGGCACGTCCATGTACTGTGCATTTGTGTTGGCACATGTGCGTACAGCACGTTTGTGTTGGCACATGTGCGTACAGCACGTTTGTGTTGGCACGAATGTGACATATGACACAAATGTGCTGCAGGTGTGCAGGTGTGCCACACACCCGACACCCATTGACCCATGGGAAAAAACCCATGGGTTGATGGGTTCGGGTTTCCCATGGGTTGGGTGCGGGTCACCCACATTTGACCCGTGGGTGACCCGTGCCATTCCCTAATTTCCACCCTGTTTACTCTTTATTTCTTGGCCTATCTCATCTCAGGACATTTCTTTATTGTTTTATCCTTGGCCACGACCCTATTGTTTTATATTCGGTCATGTTCCATTATTCTATTCTTGGCCACATTTCTATTATCTTATTTTTATTGTTTTATTCTTGTTTATCAAGGGGGCATGAACAATGTTGAGGGATTCAGAGTTAGGAAAAGATTTGTGGGGAGAAGCAGTCTTGACTCATGTCTACATAAGGAACAGATGTCCTACGAGAATCCTTTCAGACAACACAACACCTTATAGAAGGTTTATGGACATGCACCTTCAATAGGTCATCTCAAGGTTTTCAGCTCAAAATGTTTTGTGAAGATACCTGATGAAACTTGGTCAAAACTAGATGACAAAGCAAAGGAGTGCAGACTTATTGGATACACATAGATGTGGAAATATCATATCTTAATGCTCTACTTGAAGAACTAATATATATGTGCAAGCTGCTAGGTTATTTTGAAGATAGGTTTGATAATGTACTTTTGCTAAAGAAGTAAATATATAGGCTTAAACAATCAAGTAGAGGGTGATATAAGTGTCTGTCTAGCACATTATCTACTATAGGATTCACAAAATCAGCATCCAGTGCAGCTGTATTTTACAGCCATAGTCCTAAGGGCTATGCAATCATTGGAGCTGCTATGGATGATCTTACCATCATAGCCATAGATGATAATATTATTCAAGGCATCAAAGAAGATCTGGAAGAAATCTTCAAGATGAAAGATTTTGGCAAGCTACATTGGGTGCTTACTCTGAAGATCAAATGAGACAGAACAGCTAATACAATTAGTTTCTCACAAGAAGCATATATTGACAAGATTCAAGACCAGTTTAATCTACAAGATGCCAAAACACATATGACTCCACTTGATTTGACTACTAAATTAAATAAACACCAATGTCCTACTACCAATGAAGAAAAGAAAGTGATGGAGAAGATCCATACTGGCAGGTGATTGGCTCACTGATGTGGGAAGTAGTAGCTACATGGCCAGACATATCATTTGCTGCATCATTATTATCACAGTTCCTAGAAAACCCAGGAGTTACTCACTAGAATGCAGTGAAACATGTCTTCAAGTACCTTAAGGGAGTGAAAGACAAAAATTTCATTTTAGGAGGAAGTTGGGAAAGCATAGTAGGGTATGCAGATACCAAATAGGCCTTACAACTTTGTATTTCAAATTGACTCTGGGGGCATCTTGTGGGGCTGTCAGAAGCAGATTGTAGCCCTGTCATTAACTAAGGCAGAATTTATTGCCTTGACACATGTCACAAAAGAGGCAATTTGGCTGAAATAATTCATCAGCAAAGTTTTTCAGTCCATTAAACTCTTGATAAAAGGATATTCTGATGACCAGTCTGTTATTACTATAAACTATGGGAATCAGCAACACTTAAGAACAATGTTAAGTACCCATTCCCATTACTGACCCCCCATTCAATGATCGTAAATGGCATTGAGGTGTTTTTTCCTGGAGGGGAGCTGTCGGGGTTTCCCAATCGATGGGTTGTTCTCGGTTGATTTTCCTCCTTCTCGGGTGGATGTTTCCTCGTTCGTTCGACTACATGGACGGGGTGATGATCGTGGTAGTCGTGGATATCGTAGCATTCATTCTACCGGATTGTTGCTTGGACAGAGGTAGTGTCATCGGGATTCGGGGAATGTCCTGCAAGGCTCGAGTCTCGGTTGAAATTGTTGATTAGTTTTAGCTTGTATTAATACTCTAACAAGAAAGGGTCCAGTTCTAGAGAATCTACATGGTACCGTTAGTCTAAGGGATGGTACAGAATTCCGCGAGGATCAGGGTTCCTCCTGAGCAGAGTTTTCAAAGGGTCATATTTGAGCGCTGAGTGAAGACTGCTGGCTCCATATTGCCAAGAATCAGTTTGGACGTAGGCTAAACGAAGTAGTACTCAATACCCTATCGATCGTTGGATCGCGGTGGGTGAGTGTGTGGTGTCCGGTAACTAGAATCTGACGGATTTTCAGAGGGTCACGGTCGAAACTTATCGACGGATGGTCACGGGTGTTTGGGAGGGTCGGATTCAGAGGGTCGGAGTTCGGAGGGTTGGAGTGTTTCTGCAGAGGGGTTGAAATCTTTTGACGATTGGTCACGGGGGTCGTATTCCTGAAAAGGTTGGATGCGTTGTTTTGTTTTACGTCCGTAGGCATAGTTGGTGTTCAACGCAAACAACTGGTGCCAGAGTTGGGGGCCTAACTTCTTATTCCTCGGTTTCCGAAGCATCCGACGTCTCAGACTCTTCTTCAACCTCTTCCGTCACGGAGGCTGTGCGCCCTTTGGTGACTGTGATGGTGGATCTTGGGCATTCCTTGGCTGGGTGGCCCGATCTGCCACAGAAGAGGCAGAGGTTTTGTTCGAAGCGGCGTTGCCATTCTTGTGGCGTAAGTTTTCCATCTTTCCCTAATCTGGACAAAAGATCCATGGTAGTCCTGCTGCCACTGGACGAGGTCGCGGGTTGGCCTACATTAGCCGTCTTATTGCCCGTGTTAGGGGCCGAATACATGGTCACGGGGGTCCTCCCTCTGTCGTAGGGGCAGTCGAAGTTTTGGGTGGAGGGGGGTTCTCTGGCAATTTCTGATCACCACTCCCAGTAGCGGGCATCGATGGATTGGGACAGGAGACAGAGTTGGAGCAGGGAATGGGGTTTTCCTACTCTAGAGATCTCATCCTTGATTCTGCCGGGGAGTCCATTGTAGAACTGGCGACGAAGTGCAGCATCGCCCCAGTGGACGTGGGTGGCTAGTCGATTGAATTCGACTACATATTTCGTGATGCACTGATTATCACGCATGCAGAGGGTCTCGAGGTCTGCTTCGGCTTCTCCTTCTGGGTCGTGGGGGCCGAAGTTGGTTTTGAGTTCGTTCACAAACTCCTCATAGTCATGGAGCCAGTCTGGCTCGTCGGGGGCGGAAAGGGGTGGTTTGAACCAGTCCAGGGCGGTACCAGTCAGGTACAACAGTACGTAGGTTACCTTGGTGCTCTTGGTGTCGAAGGCGTCAGGGTGGTCACAGAAGTTCAGCCTACATTGCACTAGAAAGGCTTGTAGTTTTCTCGAATTGGATCCATCGAAGGTATCTGGGTCCCGAACCTTGGTGGTGTGGGGAGCTGATCTTCTGGGGCTGGCTAAGTTACTTGCCAGCATAACGAGGGCCTGAGTGAGATCAGGCACAACGTTGGGTCCTAAGGCAGGGGCCCCTCCCGGTTGTGCAGGAGGCGGCGGCACTGCGGCGGGTGGTGTGACAAGTGGTGGTGCCACGGGCGGGGGTGCGAAAGGTGGTGGTGCGTAGGGGGGCGCCAACGAGTCTGACGGCACTGCTGTGGATGGTCCTGAGCTGGACCGCATATCCGATGGAGATGATTGTTGAATCGCCGGGGGGTGGTTCACAAGGAAAGGGTTGGTCAAGTTTGAATGCAGGTGTTGGTCTGTGTCCAAAATCCAGAGTCGGAGGAAGGCTCCAGGGGATGAGCTGGGGTCTGAGGCATCTGAAAACTTGGTCTGGGGGCGGGCAGTTCTCGGGGGACGGATGCACAGCGGGCAGATGCCTGAGTGATTGTCTGCATGGCTTGTGAACGTGTGATGGGTCTCATGCTTAATGACGATCAGGAGTGTGAGTACGAATATACTGTTAAATCCGCGTTTTGGCGCTTAGCTAGAGACTTCCAGAAAGGTTTCGGGGGGTTCCGAAAGG